>JBCJKH010053734.1:0-20093 GCA_039877255.1 Loriculus beryllinus
TGTGCTCCAGGCCCTGCACCAGCTCCATTGCCCTTCTCTGGCCCTGCTCCAGCCCCTCAATGTCTCTCTTGTAGTGAAGGGCCCAGAACTGAACGCAGGATTTGAGGTGCAGCCTCACCAGTGCCCAGCACTGCCATATTGGTGCTGATACAGGTCAAGATGCTGTTGGCCTTCTTGGCTGCCTGGGTACAAGCTGTACATGTTCAGTTGCTGGTGACCAACACCCACAGGTCCTTCTCTGCTCAGCAGCTTTCCAGCCAGTACTCCTCAGGAGTATTATAGTAATGAAGATCTTTATAGTCCATGTGATTCATTGTATAAGTAATTCACATATTACTGGCATACAGTGCTTCCAAAACCTGGAACAGTTTGAATGGAGTGTGTCTGCCTCTCTCCAAGACAAGCAGGTGTGCATCTAAGCCATTTTACAACTCTGTGACTGTTGGCTTTTTCTACATTATGTGAGAAGGTTCAGTTTTAAATTGAGAGGTTTTGGCATGTTGCACAGGTAGTTTTATTTCAATCTGTTGACACTGCGTGAAAAGTGGAATACTCCTGACAGTAATCTCTTCCTGGATGAACTCCTGTCTTGGATGGGTGAATAGGCTCCATTACGTAAGTCTTCCAACCTGTGCATTAGTCCTTTCAGCTGCCTTGAGAAAAGGAGGAAGTGTGCAAATAGCTCCTAGCACTGGGACACTACAAAGGACCTATTCTTAGAGGTTTTTGCTTTCTGAAACATCTGTGTGTGGACAGTTAATAGAAGTAATGGAAGTTTCATAAACTCTTTAGCTCTCCACTTTAATGTTTCAGAGATTCTTTCATTCATTTCAGCAGACATTTGCTGTTAGCTGCTATTACCTTACATTAATGGACACAGTGTTTGTTTAGGAAGCTCTTATCATCCTTTCTGTGCGTCTGCTGCTTTTTCAGCACTGGGGTTAGCTTGCTCTTGTTATAACATTTACTTGATGTGTTAGTTTGTGCTCTTTGTCTCAAAAAAGAGACAGAAAAAGCAGGTCTGCCTATGTTCTTAGGCCACATCTAAGGCATTACCAAATGTGACAGCATTTGTCGAAACTGATGGCTCTACTGTCTGGTTTTCATTGATAATGCTCAAATTCCCCTCCCTGTGCCTCCTTTGCACCCTGAATAAATGGTGGGCTTTTAGGGGATATGTCCAACAGCCTAGGATGGTTCCCAGATGTGAGTTTAGTGAACTTTAAATGTCTCATTAACCCAAATAAAAGCTCAGTAATACTTTTATTATGGAATCAAAGCACCATACACAGGATATGTTCTGGATTGTAATAGATCTCTTGACCAGTTCAGTTGGTTTCTAGGCCACTTTCTTCCTGAAGAGCAAGTGTTCTTCTGCAGGAAACCGGTAAAACTGCAAACTGAAATAAAACCACTGATACTTGTGATGCAGCAATATTCTATGCATGGAAGTAAAAATCCAAAGCCAGGCTGCTTCTGACTCAGCAGCCTCATTAAAATGAAATGGAGCTGCTGAAGTAGCTAATAAATTAGAAATTAATGAGGTGGAATAATAGCTTCATTGCTCCTAAGAATTCTTATTTTTAGCTCCAGGTTATCAGCAAAAAGGCTTTTTTGTGTTTGCATGTTGCTATTTGTAAGTAATTTTCCATCATTTAATTTCAGCTTGCTTGTGCAGCTACGGCCTCTCAAGGATTTAGATGTTGAGGAGCACATCAAAGAATTTGCAGCAAAGTTGTTTTTAATCCCCAGCCCACCACCAGGACCACTCCATTTGGTAACTAGTGATGCTGAATTTCATGATGACTTTAACATTATGTCTTGCAAAGCTCTAAGATGTTGTTTTCTATAAATTAATGGACATTCTTCACTCTCAGGTCACAGACTGTACTTGCTGATATAAAGCAGGTGGCATTACCTGTGCTTAGAAAGGAAGTCTATGCATTATTAGTACATAAAATACCAGTATGACCACAGTGCAGGCTGGAGCACTTCTGCTCTGGAGACAGGCTGATAGAGCTGTGTTTGTTCAACCTGGATAAAAGAAGTCTCCTGGGAGACCTTAAAGCAGATTCCAGTGCCTAAAGGGGCCCACAAGAAAGCTGGAGAGGGACTTTGGTCCATGTTTGGTCCATATACCAGTCAGTCATGCTGTTTAATTTTTAATACTCTTCTGGGAAGGATTTGGCTCATGCCACTATTAACTGCCTGAGATGATGCCTGGGTAGGTCTGAGGGAAGCATTTGGCTCCTAGAGGAGCAGCCCACCTAATCTCTACAAGTGGTTGGAAGTTCCAGCCTGTAGCTAAAGAATCACAGAATTGTTTAGGTTGGAAAAGACCTTTAAGATCATTGAGTGCAACCGTTAACCCAGCACTACCAAGTCAACCACTAAACCATGTCCTCAAGTGCCACAACTGCACATCTTTGAAATGCCCCCAGGGATGGTGACTCCATCACTGCCCTGGGCAGCCTGTTCCAATGCCTGAGCACCCTTCCAGTGAAGAAATTGCTCCCAATATCCAATCTAAACCTCCCCTGATGCAGTTTGAGGCAGTTTCCTCTTGTCCTGTCACTTGGGAGAAGAGACTGACCCCACCTCACTCCATGCTATGAGAATGGAAGCTGCCTTTCACCTAAACGCTATGGCATAGCCATAGTAAATCAGTAAATCATGTAACTGTCCCTCAACCAAGATGTGTTAGTTCACTACCTTGTGTCTGATATTAAGATGACACGTGTATGCTCATGATTGTTGTCCTGCCTGTGTAATGGGTGGACATGCAGCTGTGTGACTGAGCAGTAGTACAGTCCCTGTGTGAGAAAAAAGGCTATGGAAATCAGTTGCTGGAACAACATGTACAGCTCTGGATTTGTCCTTTTCTTGTGTCTGAATGACTCTGGGAAAGGAAAACGCTGTGTGAGAGGATTAAATGTTCTGAATTGGCTGCTGCCTGATGAAGACCTTGCTGAGAGAGAAGCTCCCATAAGCATTTGTATTCAGTGCAGAAACTGAGATGTGTGAGCTGCATTTTCTTCCTTATAACCCTTCCCAGGTTGAGCTGGGTGGTGGCTGAGTTAGTGATTTCAGAGCACTCTCTCCTTTGGCTAGTGAGATGGCTTCTAGGAAAGAGTGCTCCAGCCATGGGCTTCTCCTTAGCTGCTTTCCCTAGCCCTCGGATGTGGGGTTAGAAGCAGAGGAAATAATAACATAGCTGGAATATTGTCAGAATGACTGGTTAAACCATCTGCTAAGTGCTGAAATCACATGCAGGATGTGGCACCGGAGATTTGAGCTGGAGTATTTGAAACACCGAAAAGAGTTCATTTGTTTTGGCTTGTTCTAGCTTCATCTTATCACCAATGCTCAGTTATTTTGTTCATATTCCTAAAATTTCCTGTCTGAATTTTATCAATACTTTGGATTTCCCACTTGGATCTACAAATAAAAAGTCCATTCTTTTGTTATGCTTATACCAAAGCAAGTTTCTGTTCAAAGAATGTGTGTATATATTTATGAAGTTTTATTGTAAAGGAAAATGAAAGGAGACAAACTCTGTGTTAATCTTTCAAACTAGTTACTATGTCCTTTGCTGTTTCCCTCTTCTCCTATTTCAGTTTTCTGCAGTATGCAGGTATCTGTCTTCTTGCTCTCAATTCATGTTAATATTTTGTAGTTGGAACTAAAATCCTGAATTAAATGTGTTGGGGGAAGGTTTTCCTTCAGAAGTTAATGGAAAACATCTCTTATTACAGGTATTTAATATGAAGCCACTTCAGATAATAATTCCTTCACGAGAGGATCCGGAAAGTCCAATTATTGACTTGGATCTTCATCTTCCATTGCTGTGTTTCAGGACAGAGCAGGTGCTGCAGGTAAAACTGATACTCTAAATGTGTTAGAGATTGACAGCTCTGGTAATTTGTGGTTTAGAAGAAATCAAGATGTTTAGTTACCCCCCAAAAGGATAAATCCAGGTACTCAGAACAGTGTTAGTTCTGCAGATTAGAGATATGTTACAATAAAATATAGTTCTTAAGATATTTTGCTATTAGAGAAGATAAGATTAAGGCATACTGGATTTCTTTCTCCTGTGCTTTAGCGATAGGTCCTAAATTTCTTAAGAAGACTGTTTTACAGTGGAGGTTTCCTGATGCAATTCCCTGCTCATTCCTGATGCAATTCCCAGTGAAGTGAAATGAGGTTGCTTAAAGTCATCAGTATTATTTGTGCCACTTCCTCTAAAAAGAGCAGGTTGGAAGCCTCTTTCTAGGGACGATTTTAAACCTCCTCAGGCCTGAGTGCAGGCAGTGCTACCTTATTTTGTTGAATTATGCCCACATGTGCATGTTCTGAATAAAACCATCTCAAATCCTAAATGGTTCTCTGCAACTGGTACATTTTGAACGTGGAGGTTTGTGTGTTAGCACCTCTATGAGATGTCCCATGCTTGCCATTAAGTCTTTTTGGCTTGAATTCATCCTGCCTAACTTGAGGCATTTTTGATGCTTAGATGCCATTGAGTCCCTTTCTCCCAGTGGAAAAAGGGGTGGACACCTCCAGAGAGCTTCCTAAATTCCTCAGTGAAAGCCCTGCTTACCAGTGCCCCTGTAAGGAATCTGATGAGCTACAATCTGGAATCAAGGGTTGGCTATGTCTAAAACCTAGATGGTCTTTGTGTTCACCATCATAGAATCATAGAATGGTTTGGGTTGGAAAAGGACCTTAAGATCATCCAATTCCAACCCCCATCCATGGGCAGGGACACCTCACACTATATCATGTTGCCCAAGGCTCTGTCCAGCCTGGCCTTGAACACTGCCAGGAATGGAGCATTCACCACTTCTTTGGGCAGGCTGTTCCAGTGCCTCAGGAACCTCACAGGGAAGAACTTCTTCCTTATATCTAACGTGAACTTCCCCTGTTTTGGTTTGAACCCATTACCCCTTGTCCCTCTCCAGCATCATTGTATGCCCCCTTCAAACGCAAGTTAGCTCATACCCTTCATCTGAGTACTTTTTTCAAGCATTTTGTGGTGTAACACAACAGGTTTCAGGAATTCTAGCTAAATCGTTGCTGCATTGACATTGATGGCAAAACTCTCATTGATTTACACTGCCACTTAAATTTTCTCTCTTTTTCTGGTGTCGTCTTAGTTTTGTAAGAATCCTTATGTGGATGTTACTTCAATTTATAAATGTATATTAATATAACTATTAAAAAAAAAGAACTCACAAGGCAAGCAGATTAACTATTTGTGCATTTCTAGATACAACTATTTGTAAACATGTAACATTTTGGTTTTCTTCCAGATTATGACCTGTATTTTGACTGAACAGAGGATAGTTTTCTTCTCCTCTGACTGGTCTCTGCTGACACTTGTTGCTGAATGCTTCATGTTGTACCTTCACCCTCTTCAGTGGCAGCACACTTTTGTGCCTCTTCTGTCTCGACAAATGCTGGATTTTGTCATGGCCCCAACATCTTTTCTTATGGGATGTCATATTGACCATTTTGAAGAAGTTAGCATGGTATGTTTTAGACTATTACCACTTTTGCTCTTCACTTGCAGTCCATTTGCCCACTTCAGATGCATCTTGAAACTTGCTTTTGTTATTTAGGTGTGTGAGAAGGTAAAAGTAATGGAACCACACTGATGTGACCACTGGCTTACTGGAAGGAAGCTTATTGTTGTATCCCTTCCCTTCCTTTTCTTTGCAGGATAACATGATTTTTGTGAGTTCAGGTTTCAGTTGGGGAAAAATTCTACTTACAAGTAGTTTGTACAGTATAAATAGATTCATAGAAGACTGGTGATGTTCTTTTTGGCTATGAATTGCATGGGATGAATTAAGTGCCTTTTCCAGGCATCTGGTTCAAGAATTGAGCATGCACTTGAAAATACTCTGATATTGCTGCTGTTTGCTACAGTGGCATTAAATATGTAATAAGATGAATATAAGATAAATGTAATAAAGTATAGTTTTTCTGAGAGGGTTTTGGTCTTCTGTTGTCAGAATCTTGCTTAAGCTTCTTTCAATGGGTAACATAAATCTTGGTTACCCCAAGAGACTTAAGAAAAACTCAGCTTCATAGTGGAGGGCTGATACGAATCTGCTTTTTTGAGGGTGTCCCATAGGGTTCCTGTGTGTGTTCCAAATTAAACACAGAAAAACTGTGCACATTTATAGTAGACGAATCCCTCTGATTCTAAGCCAAAGGGAAAGTGGTCCAAAATCAACAAAGAATGAAGTTAAAATGAAGCAGGTAACTATTTTAATTAGCAGTAAGATGTCACTGTAAGAAATGAATGTAAGAAATTAGAGAACACACTTTTCTTTGGTATTATTTGAAAGATTTTGTTTGCTTATATTACAGCATCACAGAATGGTTTGAGTTAGAAGGGACCTTAAAGATGATCTAGTTCCAACCCTCCTGCATCTTCTTTAGTGATGTGGTTTAGTAGTGGTCTTGGCAGTCCTGGGGTAACAGTTGGGCTTGATCTTAAAGGTCTTTTCCAAGCCAGCTGATTCAATGATTGTGTAATTCTTCACACTGAAGAACCCCATATATAGCCTTTTGCAGACTGATCTTTCAGGTTATTAAAACCGCAGCCTGAGAGATCTGTGTGAGCTTTACCTCTGTGTGACTTTCTGAGGTTGAGGCTAGTACATAAACCTTCCCTCTCCTTGTCATCCCATGGGGCGTGTACAGGAGTAAATGCTGAATGGAACAAGCTTTCCAGGAGCTTCTTTGTGCATGTGTATTTGGTCTTATACATATCCTCACAATGTAGAGCTTTTTAAGGATGGGCTTAGAGAGCCAGTATTAATTTAATACTACATGAAGAGCATGTTAGGTCCCTAAATGGTTATGTACTTAGATTAAAATCCATTAATTTAATGACATTTCTTTTCTTAAATGCAACTGTTATTTTTCCATAGGATCTTGTAGCTGAGGGAACATCCTTTTGTGATTTACCTCCTAGCTAAAATCATAAATTAATGATTAATAGAAGAGTACATAAAGGAGAACTAAGTGTTGTTAAAATATGTTTAGTTATTCTGTTTTCTTTTGTTGAAAGGAAATTGAAGATTTAGTTCTAATTAATATAGATAATGGAGATATTACACATTCCAAAATGGCTGAAGAGGAACCTGAAATTCCAGATGTTCCAGCACAAGCAGCGGAAACTTTCATAAAGAGGTGAAAAGATGTTGAAGTTATGTTTGTCTTAGTGTATAAATCACGCTCGACACCCTAAGTGTTTCTTTTTTTATTGTTTATTAGTATGTTATTTCATACATATAAAACTCACTGCATTTCATAAAGGCAAACTGAAAATTCAGTTAATATACAGGTAACTTTAAGCAGTCATAATCAAAACCTTATTATTTGGCAATACCTGGAATACTTGTTTCTTTTTTAGTACTGTTATGGATTGTCTGAATCAGAGAATCAATCAGATGCAGGTAGATTGGGATCTCTCTATCCCCTGCCTGCTTTACCAAACAGGCTTCAAAATGAGCTTAATGCAAAAAATCCATATCTTTTCATAGAATCACAGAATGGTTTGGGTTGGAAAGGACCTTAAGATCATCCAGTTCCAACCCCTTGCCACTGGCAGAGACGCCTCACGCTAAACTGTATCACCCAAGGCTCTGTCCAACCTGGCCTTGAACACTGCCAGGGGTGGAGCATTCACAACTTCGCTGGGCAGCCCATTCCAGTGCCTCAGCACCCTAACAGTAAAGAACTTCTTCCTTGTATCTTACCTGAACTTCCCCTGTTAAAGATTAAACCCATAACCCCTTGTCCTGTCTGTACAGTCCCTGATGGGAGTTCCTCTCTAGCATGCTTGTAGCCCACTTCAGACACTGGAGGCTGCTCTGAGGTCTACATGCATTTTCTCTTTCCCAGGCTCAACAGCCCCCATGTTCTCATCCTGTCTTCATACAGTAGCTGCTCCAGCCCCTGATCATCCTCATGGCCTTTTCTAGACATGTTCCAATAGCTCCATGTCCTTATGTCCTTATGTTGAGCAACTTTACTGTTCTTTGCAAGGGGACCGAGTGCACTGTGATTTACATGTGCCTGTGTGGAATCTAGCTTGTCAACACTTGCAAATCAGTCTGGCACTTTCTCTAGTGGCAGTATATGCAAGGCCTAAATGACCTTTTTTCTTTAAAAGGTATGAAAAATGATGTAACTTAATAGCTTTCCTCTTTGTGCAGAGTGGAGAGTCTCCAGCTGCATTATGATCTAGAGCTCTGCCACCTCCGAGCCAGCACAGACCTTGGTGAGCTTCAAACGCGTAGAAGGGCTTGGCAACAGAAACTGAACACAGAGGTTCAGCAAGCAGCTTTGCAATTAATTGTTAACATCTTCAGGTGAGTAGATGTAGTATTTTTAATTATAAGAGCATATGGTACTTAGAATCATAGAATTGTTTTGGTTGGTGTCGTGGTTTAACCCCAGCCACGCAGCTCGTTCACTCGCTCAACCCCCCCTTTCTTGCCCTCCCCCTACTCCTGGAGGGATGGGGAGGAGAATCGAAGTAATGTAACTCCTATGGGTTGAGATAAAAACAGTTTAGTAACTAAGGTATAACACAAATCACTACTGCTACCAATATAATAATAATAATGATAAAGGAAATAACAAGGGAAGAGAATACAGTACCTCGCCACCCATCGACAGATAACTCTCCCCACCTTGCCTGACCAAGCACCATACCTCCTTCTACCCCCAGAGAACTAGCCCTTCCCAGTAACTCTCAGTTACATCCTGGGCATGACATGCTGTGGTATGAAATACGTCTTTGGCCAGTTTGGGTCAGGTGTCCTGTCTCTCCTTCCTCCTGGCCTCCACTCCTTCCTGGCAAACCATGAGACTCACAAAGTCCTTGATCAGAGTAAACATCAGTATTATCAGCTCTGTTCCCAGGCTGTAAGTCAAAACACAGCTGCACCAGCTACTAAGAAGGAGAAAAAATTGACTGCTACTGCTAAACCCAGGACAATCAGCTAAGCATATTTTCTTTTTCCCATTAATATAAGTTTAAATACTTAAAAGAAAAGAGATATTTTTTTACTGAAGCTGTTATGGTTAGATCAACATTGTGCTGTTGCTAAGTAGACAAACTAACAGGTTGGGTTTAGACCCAACTTTAAGAAACAAAAATATTTTTGCCAAGCAAGTAAACTATTCTGTGACTAAAATGTCATGTTAGATTTTTAGTTTAGTTTTATGGGGTTTCTCTTAAAGACTTATTAAGAATTTCATTATTAAATAGTAATAGGAAAAAAAAAAACCCAAACACACACACAAACAAAAAAACCCAACCAAAACATCCAAACAACACCCCCATAAAATAACCTGGTTTAAATTTGCACTAAACATTTTTGGGTTTTGTCTTTTGTTGAAAATGTCATTTAGATACTTTGAAATGCACATTATTTCTGACTTCCTAGGTAAAAGACTTTCTGCCAATTATCCATCCTCTGGGTAGAACTGAAAATTACCCCCATGGTGATACTTTTCAAATGGTGTATCAGAGAAACTATGTCATGAGAAACTCCCGAGTTTGGCCTTATTCTGTTAATTAGCCCTGTTTTCATCACAGTTTCTATCTTGTGCAATGCCTTTTTAAAATTTATTTCTTGAGCAATTCTATAACTTATTGCTGCTGGACTTCTTTTCTACCATTTTGGCTTTGCACAACCAATGAAACTTAATGTAAGTTTGTCATTTTTAGTTGACCGATATCAAACATCCTTTTGGCCCAAAGGGATACACCACTGGCTTTGTTTTTATTCCATTTACTTGAGTCAGTTGGACAAACCCACGGATAACTACAGTCCTTTTTTTGCTACTGAAGGGCTTCATTCAAACATCTGCTTTGTTGTTGTGTTGCTTGTTTTTTTTCCTGGATGTAGCAATGGAATTCATAAAAAAAAAAAAAAAAAAGCTGAGCCTAAAGTGGATCCCTCAAATTTAACAGCAGGTGAGATGGAGCCTTTTGGGACTTTCTTAACCAGCAAACCTATAATTTCCTTAGAGGAATTTTGATCTCTCCTTTTCCCAAGGGACAAATTGCCTACAAACTCTGTCATAACATCTTTGAGTGAAGTTTTAATGTTTTGTAGGTAAGTCAGTAGTTTGTTCTTAAAATCCTTAAGAAGCTAAAGGAGGGGAAAAGAAGGCAAGGCAAGGAAAAGCAACGCAGGGCAATGCAAGGCACCTCCAATACACACTGTACTGACACTGATACTATAATCAGGTTTGCATTTCTTGTGGGAACTTTTATTACTGGGATTCAAGAACTGACCCTTCAGAAAATTCTTTATTTTTTTCCTCTCAAATAATTTATGGTCAACTACAAAAGATATGCATGACACCATATAATGATACTACCAGAATGCAACTTGTAAAAGAAGTTAACCAAATTCTGTCATTGGATATAAATTTCCCAGCATCTATATCAAAAATAGATGTAAATGTTTCCATATTCTGAGTTGCTTCTATGCAAGTAATAAAAGGCAAGCCCTGCTTTCTTCTTCAGGCTTTTTTTTTTTTTTTCATAAGGATTAGAATCAGAGGTAAGAACATATCAATATCAAGGTGTACGACTTTTTAACCATGTTTTCTATACAGAATAATAATAACTTAACATGAATAGAACTGACATTACTTCTTATATAAATGACATTTGCTAAAGGCAGACTATTTTTAAACAGATACTTAAATAAAAATGTGTGCACCTGCAAGCTTAAAAGGGCACTGCAAGCATGTAAGGCAGCACCTACAAACACACCCTATTTAGAATGACACTGCACTCAGGTGAATTGCAAAGATAAGTGGTCCAACTGTAATGCATTAAATTTTGTACTTTACCTGGTTTACTTGTTTTCTGTTAGAAGCATGTAGCTTTTTTCTTTGATGATTTGCTTCCATACCAGTTATATAGACCACCACTAAATACTGGTTATATATATTCACTTAGATTGACTCAGTTCAGCAATGAAAAATCAGTCAAACCAATGATTTGATGTCTAAAGTAAAAAAATATTTATCTGTCAAACTCTGAGATGCAGAGAGCCACACAACTTTGGATGGCATTCTAAATGATTGAACACTTTCATTGTTATAATCAAGACATTTCTACCTTTTCTTGATACTGACGGAGTTTAGCCATCTGCCATGATGACACCTGCTTGTTATGTACTTGCTGGAACTTCCTTTATAGCCAGTGATAAGACACAGGTATTTGTGCAAAATGCATTTGACCCATTTCAGATTTTTACTTTAAGATAAAGCAAGTTACTCAGGCTGCTACATAATTATTTCAAAGAACTCTTTTTTTGTTTGTTTTTTCATTCAAAACACAATAGCAAGATTAAATAGATAACAGTAGTTGTATGTTCAGGTTCTGCCTTAGTAAGAATGCCAGTCAGGAATTTTAAGAGGTGAATGTTTTTGAGTGCTTCAGACAAAGACTCAACATTTCACAGACCAAGTGGACTAACCTGCTGATTGTAGTTGAACTAAGATTATATTTGTTTCTTTAAAATAAGAACATTTAAGCTTTCTTAAGAGGACCAAAATCTTTCAAAAAGTTTTAAAAAACAGATGTCTCACCTGCACTCGTGTATTGCTTATTTTGTTAATAGAAGTACTGCTGTATTTGTGAATAGAGGTACTGCTGTATTTGTTAATAGAGGTACTGCTGTATTTGTTCTGCTTTCAGTGTTACATTTAAGATCAAAAGTTTAGTTTGGTTATTTTTAAGTTGAATATCAAAGACAAATACTTTCTCCCACCCCTAATTTTTCAAAATCCAATTGAAGGGTATTTGAGAACTTGTTCTGCATTTTGTTAAGCAAAAAAGTGTTCTGCTTCAATGGAACGTGGCTGATCTGGCAGGGCAGCAGAATAATTTAACATGCAGATTTTAGAAAGGAAGTTCTTGAAGAAAATATACCCAGAAACTCTAAAAATGTGAATAAAAAGTTTTTCACTCCAAACCACTGGTGACATCTGAGGACAAAACCTTTTGCATTTTGATCTGTCGAGGTCAGGAAATACACACTCCCTGAACATATTTCTCCCATTTCTGGAAGTACAGTCTAAGAAATTATAATGCTCTTCTAGATATGTCTTTTTTTTTTTTTTTTTTTTTTTGTTTTCATTCTCATTGCTGCTCTTATGAGAAAAAGAATCTTTACTAACAATTAATGTTATATGGCTTTGTGAAATCAACTAGTGATATCTCATTATTGCTCTGAAGTCTGAAAAACCTTTCCATCTATATGCTTTTATATTTATTGTCCAAGTGTGATTTAGGCCATTCATTAAGAGAAGTATCTCTATTACTTTGACAAAGAGGTGATAACCTTTCCTTATTCTGGCCCAGCTATTTATTAATGACTCCCAGATACCATTTTACAGTTCTATGCACTGCAGTATTTTAATTTGATGGTACAAATTAGATAATAACAAATGTCCTCCAACCGTGCTTAGAACTCCCAGTGATAGCCATGCCCATGCCCACAATGCTTTGTAAGATTGCTCTTAACGACTTTCCCAGACAACATGCTTCATCTGTTGGTGCTTTTGCAGGTCTTGCAGAGCCTGTGGACTGCCTCAGTCAAGCTGCATTTCTTGCTGGAGGGGATGCATTATCACAGAATTTCCAACACCTTTCTGACATCCACTCTGGGTATGACTTCTCTGCAGGAAACTTATCCCTAAGTCCAACATATAGCCTTATGTGAGTAACCCAGGCCTGCACAGCCTCGTGGCATCCAAATATATCTGTGACAAACTTAGGCAACAACATCTGCAACAGCTTAAGTTCAAAGAAGATAAGAAGAGAAATTGGAAGGTCCAGGA
Source organism: Loriculus beryllinus (assembly GCA_039877255.1). Lineage (NCBI taxonomy): Eukaryota > Metazoa > Chordata > Aves > Psittaciformes > Psittacidae > Loriculus > Loriculus beryllinus. The sequence continues at coordinate 12,895 of JBCJKH010053734.1, forward strand.
TAGTTCTAATACTTCTAATAGTTCAAGGAATAAGTAAAGCTGTCACTAAGCAGGCAATGTAATGGTCCTTTCCACAGGATTGGTTTCCTTCAAGGTAAGGCTGGTTCCCCTCAATGGTTGTGGATTGCTCCCCATCTTCATCGGTGCCAGCACCATCTGTGTTTTTTACATTGCCTTACACACAAAAAGCAAGGGTCAGGCTCTGGAAGGCACTTGTATTTTGAGGGTTATGGGTGTCAAAATGGGATCAGTATTCAGATTTTCAGAAATCAAGTTGGAAAAAAATTGACCTTCTGACAGGAAATAGCATTGTTTTAGAAGTTCTTCACACCAGTTCACAAAGGGGTGAACGTCACCTACCAGCAGAACCTGTGGCATAGCAGTTTAATGACAGCAAGTTACCCTGTTCATTTTTGTCACAGATGTCATCCATTTGAAAGAAATCAGGAACTTGTTATAATGAGATACTATTCCATCATATACAAGGCTCTCTCTTCATCACAAATAATGGTGACACTACAGATTAGTCTGTGCATGATGGAGTTCATTTCTATAAGAATTGGTCTGTCTTGTTTAAGCATTAGTAATCATTAGTATTGTCACCAGTGTGTCACTTCATACCTGGGATTTCAGGGAATGTCCATGCTGGTTGAAGAGTCCATGAATGTTTTTAAAACTTACACCATAGTCAGTGCTCCATCACCGGGTTTCAGAGCCCCTAAGTGATGAGAATGTCTGTCTTGTGTGTCACATAATGAAATAAGGTTAATTCCAAGAACAGTAAAGAGCCACTACAAGCAGAGCTGTGTGTGCCATCATGACTTTCACTAATGTTTAAAAATATACTTGAAACAAACTTGAGGTCTCATTCTGCTGTGCTTTCTATCCTCCTGTAAGTGTTCAATTTTAGATATTTAAACCCATATTCACAAAAGTTCTAAGGTGTCATGATGTTTTTCATGTGAGAATGATTATAGAGAATAAATTGCAGGCTTTTCCCATTATTGGATAGTGAGTAACTCCATCAGCCTTTGCCACATTCTGAAGTTGAGGTAATCAAAACTGTTATCTGGTAAGTAACTGGATTTTCATTGGATCTAGGTTTGGGTTCTTATATATTTTCTGCCAGAGCAATGCTTTTCAAACATGAATCAAAATATTATTATGGTATGCCTGTCACTGTATCTCATAGGATTGAAAATACAGGTAAGTAACAGGAAATACAGGTGTGTCAGCAGGAAATACAAGTATGTAACAGGAAAATACAGGTGTGTCAACAGGAGATGCTTAGGCCAATTCTATTCTTTATCTAAGTAGTTAAATACCTAAAATGGGATCAACATGAATCTAAAGTTTTGGGTTGGCCACAGCAGAGGAGTACATTGTCACAGTTCACAAGCTAGTAAGAAACTCCCTCCCTTGTCAGTTCTTTACAAGGACCACACTACAAGACACTGACATGGTAGCATTGTGTTGTGTTCTCTTTAAAGAAAAATTGGCAACTGAAGAAACTTTTTTTTTTTTTAATGGGAATAGAAACACAAATTATTTATATTTAAAAGACAGAATTAGGAGCACTGTTTAAATTACTGAAGTTCTTTTGTTGACTGCAACTATCTTCCAGAACCTCCAGGTCACTAGTTATCCAAAGGTATTTGTTTCATAGCTTGTTTGAGTAGTTCATGAAAGTAGATTAATAACAAAATCTGCGTTACAAACATAAGATTTTTTTTCAAGCATTTATGTAGAGCAACTGAACTAGTAGGGAGTGATATGAAAATAAGATGAAAAAAAGTGTAAAATCTGGGGAGGCCAGTAAGTCTAGTTTCAAAGGTAGTGAGCATAGCTGCTAAGACAGTACATGCATTCTTCCAAAGATGTCGTCCCGTCAGAGGACTTAAGATGGGAGTTCATGCACATCTTGCTCAGTTATGTGTTAAAATTATTTTTTGTTGCATTTTTTTCTTCTCCACTCTGAAAGGTGAAAATTCTTGAATGCTTGATATGAGGGGAATCTTGAATCTATTAAAAATGTTGATGCTACTGTTCTTCTCAAGAATTTTTACTTTAAAAATATTTGGTTCTATGTTAAGAATACAAATGTGTATTCTTCAAATGTATTTTTCCCTAGCTGTAAGCAACTTGTATCTGAACTTACTCATTATTTTCTCTTCTGTCATACTTTAGATAAATTTTTTGAAGATTAACTGGCATTTTGGGTCAGAAAACTCTTATCACTGAAATCAGCCTCTTGCCTTAGAAAACCTTGATATTAAACCTTGACATTAATATGTATATATGTTAAAAGCACAAAACAAAATAAAATTGAAGACTAGAAAATTAGAAGAGACTGAAGAATAGAAAATTGTTAGATCTAAAGAAGATGCAAATTGTACTAATGTTTTTTCTTTCTCTCTGTCTATGCAGAAGTTTACTGGGGCAGGAGTCACTTGCCCATGTTACTGTTTTATCCCTGCTGATACTGTATGAAATAACAAAGGTATTTTTGAAAATACAAAAAAAAAAAAAAAAGACAAAACCAAAAAACGTTCCCTCAATTTTTTTTCTTATTTTTACTTTGATAATGTCAGAAAAAACCACTCTATGATTTCTTTTCAATATGGGCAATTTTTTTCATTGTTTGACTCAAAAAAAAGTTTTAAAATACTGCAGAATCTGCTGTTGAGAATCTTACTGCCCACAGTGCATTAAGAAGTTAATGGCTTCTTACAAATCAGAGACATAATAGGCCAATTAGGATTAATAATAAAGACTGTCATCTTTTGTAAAGCTTCCTTGTATACTGTATCTATGTCTCTGTTCAAGATGTTACTCAGATTCAAATAAAGCTTTGCAATCTAGAAAGCTTGTAAGAAGTGAGAAAGTTCTTAGTTTCACAGCAACTTTTACAAATGAAGGCAGTAAGTTTATATTCTTGTAAGATGGTATCAATCAATATTCATTAGTTGCTGGAATGCAGCATTAGAGAATGTACCAGGATGGTAAAATATAAAATACAGTAAAGTAATAATATCTTATGAATACAGACTCTGCAGGTTTTTATAGTGGGTTTTCACTCCAGATTCAGACAGCAAAATGTATTACCTAAATGTAGTTTCTACAGTAAGGCTAGATGTCTAAGCTCTGGTTACAGTCCTTGGAAATACATAATGTGACTTAAAGATCTACATATAGACATCCAGTAACAGTGTTTTCTCCACACAGCCTGTGCTTGAGTGCAAATGGACTTTTTTCAGTCTGACAAATGATTCTAAAATAGGATCAAACTTTAAAGTCTGGTCCACTTTAAGAATGTGTATGTTTTTCACAGGGCTATTTTTCTAGTCGTGTTCGTATATTAGCAGAAAAGTTTCAGAATGGAGAAATGATATTTAGTTGGTGAGCATTTGGTCTACCTAACGATAAATAAAAGTTAGAAATTACATTGCTTATTCATCTGATATTTTAATAGTACAGAAATTAATAAAACCTCATACAAAAGGGTAAAGATAGTTATTTTTTGGAAGAGAGTAGTTGATGAATATCTGTTGGTCAAATTTTGACAGTTAAAACACTTAATTTCAAAGACCTGTGAACTAGAGAAGCAATGATGTCACATCTTTCCCTATTCTACAAGAAAAAACCTTTCTTTTCACAACCAGTTGGCATCAATGAAGATGAAGATAGGAAGCTTATGAGCTCTACTAAAAAACACAACCTCAAGATATTTATTTTCTGTCCCACTGGTATACTTTCATATGAATGCTGTCTCACTTATATTTATTCATCTCTTTGGGCCACTGAAATTGAATATTGAATACCTAAGTCAGGTCTCTTTGTGCACCAGGAAGGTCAGACAACTTGATTACACCAGCTATAATCAAAGAGTATTTTTTTTTTCATATCTGCTCACCATTTCTGCAAGAACTGAACTTTGCCAGGAACAGCAGGATGGATGAACTATTCTTTGGAAAGAGTAGTGTATCACTGTGTATATGCAGCATTTGAGGAAGAAAATAATCTCTGCTACTAAAAAAAAAAGAAAATCTTAAAAGGATTAAAGTGTGTGCCAATATGTTTATTAACTATAAAATAAATGCAATTTACCCTTTGCAGAAACAAAGTGAAAAAGCTAGTGCAGATACAGGTCATCCTGTGTGAAAAAAAAGTTAAAGCTCATACTAAGCAAAGCTGAGCCTTCTTGTTGTTGCTTTTCATTCAGCTGCACTCATCTATAAAAGAGCTATTAAAAACATCCATTAGCTGTTAATTTAGAATACTTCAGACACTGATCCCTAAACCTTCATTGACATCTTTCCAGCAACCTCCTAATCTCTTAAAATTGTTGGCAAGAGCTTCACTCAATCAGCCCATCAACAATCCTGACTTTCATAATTTGAGTTAACACAGAGGCACTACCTACAAATACTTAGAAGAAATACAGATCTTCCTTTTTCTTGAAAGACATATTTACAAGAAGAATTTTATTTTATGAATGAAGCTGCTTCTCTTATCTATGTAATCACAAATTAATGGCACAAAACCACACATAATTTAATGGCAGTAAAGCCAGAAAAATTTCTGTGCACTTCAGAAACGTAAAGTAAGGAATTACTGCTAAGACATTGCTAAAATCCTTAGTTTGCTTCTACCTTGAATATTGCTACTTGGGCGGGGGGGAAGGGGGGGGGGAAAGAAACAAGAAAAAAGGAAAAGAAAAAATAATCAAAACAAAAATCCCCTGACAAACTAAGTCAAATTTTCATGTATCATGACACTAATTACCTTTTATTTCCAGTTCAGAAAATGCTGCATCTTTACATGGGGTTGGTTCAGTACAAACTTTACTAAACTTTTTCTTTTTTAAAATTTAATTTTTTTTAATGAGTTATACAGTGTTTGCAGCAAAATGTTATGCTTTGGTATTAAATACATGGACAAAAGCATGACGTAATATTTTGCTTTCACTAAGGTAGTAGATGTAAAATACACGGTGCAATGACAAACCAGCATCTGCTGGGTTTCTAATGATGTAAACAAACTTTGGGTAGAGCTGGATAGTCAACTTTCTTTTTGAAAGCAGAGCATTCAATTAATCGATAACTAATAGTATCCTTTGTAATTTGTTTGCTGCTAACTTCTCAATTTTATATGATTTCTGTAATATTCATTGGGCTAAGGGTCACTATTGGTGAAGTAGTGGATTGGAAAATATTTTGCCACCAAGTAGAGAGCTATTAGTGAGGGAGAGGTATTAAAAAGTATTGAGATTCATTGAGTGCCATTTAAACACCTTCAGTTATCAAACATAAAACATTTTTTTAAAGGATAAGGCCATCTTTATGCTCCCTGGAAACTGGAATTTCTTCCAACTTTCACTTCTGGGGGTTAAGCTCAATAGCACTCTTTATAAGTTTCTCAGTACAAACTACAGTGTGTTCTGAAGAATGTCATTTGGCCTACTGTCCAGTCTACCACCATGCCTGTTTCTCTCAGAACATTTTTTCTATAAACTAGATTATTAGTCTGCAAGAGAGTTATCTGTACTTCCTGCACTTGATCCATTTTACAAACACTGCAGATGTAGTTTTCTAAATTAGGACTAATTTATGAGGATTTTTTTCACCATCGTTCCCTAGACAAACCTACACTTTTCTACTGATTGACCAGAGAATACAGACACTAGCTTTAGAATGGCTTGTCCATTGGCAACAAGAGCAGTTTCAAAAACTGTGTGTGGGCTACTAAAATTAGGTGCAAATATTGACTTTGCTTGATCTGGGCCATCTCTTTTATGTTAATGGTCAGTAATATATTAGCATTGCAATTCATGCATTATTCTGAGCATTAATCAGTAGAAAATATTTCCTTAGACCTTAATAACCACTGCTTATTTTTAAAGACATGTTTTTTTTCCTAAGTTCTAGCTATCCACAAAAACAATTATAACACAGAATGTTAGGAGGTGAACAATAATTTGCTAGCTGCCTCGGAAGCCCATTTTTCTTCATATGAGGTACTTTTTTTTTAATTCAACATTCCTATGGATACTGCTGATAATACAGCTGGTGTCTTTGTGCCCAGTTCTTTGTTCTGTAAACAATCCCAAATATAAGACACCTCCCAGCACAAGATACTGTCTCCCTCATTAGTTTGGAAAGATCTTAGAACTCCTGAACACAGAAAGTGGAAAAACTAGACTTCTCTCACTAATTCAAAACATTAGACACTTGAAAGAAGGCAAAATATTTGGAATAGCATTTGAAAATATGACAAAAAACTATGACTGTAAAGACAGAGGAATCTTTCTAAGAAATTTAACGATACCTTAGATTTTGAGATGAAGGTTTGAAGGATTTTTGTTTTGAAAAGAATTACTTACATATATGTTGAACGTAAGCTTTCACATTCCAACGTAGAAGCACTGTATCCTGAAGCAGAAAGTTGTGGGGTTGTTTTTAAAAAAAGCTTGGAATGCTATTTTTAGCTCAGGCACTTTCGAAAAACAGAAACACAAACATATATTTACACTTGAAAATAATTTTTGGACCTCAATCAGCATGGACATTTTTCATTTCATCACAAAACTAAACACAGTTGTTGGTGTCCCCCAAGCTAAACTTACAGAGCCAAGTACAAGAAATTCATGCAAAGCTATAAGTATTAATCTGAATTACACACCAAGGATGTCTGCTAACATAGATTTAACGAACTAATGTGGATTTATTGCTTGATTTTTTAGTCAACTGTACTAATGTAATTACTTACATTCTAAGTAAGAAGGTATGTAATAATTTAAAATTCTTAGATCCAGATAAAATAGAAACATAGAATAATTAAGATTGGAAAGGACATTAAGATCATCAAGTTCCAACCCCCCTGCCATAAGCAGGGACACCACACACTAAACCATGTCATCCAAGACTCTGTCCAGCATGGCCTTGAACACTACCAGAGTTTCATTCAAAACTTCCTGGAACAACCTGTTCCAGTGCCTCACCACCCTCACACTAAAGGAATTCTTCCTTATATTTAACCTAAACTTCCCTTGTTGAGCTTTGAACCAATTACCCCTTGTCCTGTCACTGCAGTCCCTAATATAGAGTCCCTCCCCAGCATCCCTATAGGCCCACTTCAGATACTGGAAGGCTGCTATGAGGTCTCCACGCAGCTTTCTCTTCTCCAGGCTAAACAGCCCC
>JBCJKH010053736.1:0-10687 GCA_039877255.1 Loriculus beryllinus
GTGACTATGTTGTTTCCAAGGCTGCCTTGGGAAGCAGATATGCCACTTCAGCTTGGTGTGCAGTTTGGACTTAATCTGCCAAACCCAAGCTCACCACACTTGAGGCCAACTGGTGAATGCAGACACATGGTCCCTAGAGCTGGGCAAAGCATCACAAGCACAACTAACCTTCATCCAGCTTGTCTGGGAGGCAGCTAAGTTATTAAACCTTGCCAGATGTCTATCTGGATGGAAATTAGTGGTAAAAATCTCAATGTAAGATACGATGTTCTTTAAAAACACCTCCAAGAAAGGCAATTTTACCTATTCACAGCCATTCCCTCATACATTTCTTTCACTCATTCTCTCACAATGTATACTCAGGACCACCAGGTTGTGTGCAAATCTTCCATTTGTCCCTAAAGCTCCCCTTGAAGGCCACACAAAATGGCATTTTGGACAGATCTTTTACATCTGTTAGGAACCATCAGCTCTGATTGAGCAGTTGCTAGTCTGAGCATTATGTTGACTTTAGGTCTTTCGTTCTTTGAGCAGATTGCTGCTGTTGCTGCTGCTTGTTTTTACTTGTTTGGAATATGTCTGTCTTCCTCATGGGCTAATGGGAGGAGTGCTATATGTTGTAAGTGATCTGTTGCTATGGTGGTGCCACCCTTCTACTGTTAGGATGCAGGGTCTGACTGGCTGAGATCTTCTCATAACACAGGTCTTCTTGGTGTGGTATAAAAACCCCTGCCTCCATTTCAGTGCTGGAAAAGGTATCTTTTGGGGGGAGTATTTATGCATTTGACTCTTTGTTCTTCTGGTTCTTCTGATGCTCAGTTACATGTACTCACTTCTCTTAGCACTTTGTTCCTACAAATCTTCATAGTTCTGTTACAAATCTCCCCAACCCCTGGAGTCTCCCAGATTCCAGGCAGACTCCCTAGCTGAGATAAGCTACAATGCATTCACAGAGCTGTATATGTGACTCCTGTTTTGACTGAATGATCCAGGCAACATTATCTGCTGGTAATGGCAGCAAGTGATGACCTTTGCTTGTGCTACCTTCTCTTTGGCAACTGCTGCAGAGAAGTGCTTTGTATTGAAAGAATTTGAGAATGCTCAGAGGTATTTTCTACACCATGAGCTATACTGAGCCTTCATAGTGTGGATCTCTGCATAGCAACTGCTGTGTCCCCTCTGAACAATGCAGCCCATGAGCCTTGGATGCTGTGACTGCTCAGAGACAGCTTGGCTGACCCTCACTACTAGGAGAAGCTGCCCTGGAAACCTGCAAAGCGTTGAAGCCAGCTGCACACCAACTGCCTCTGCACACAACCAAGGTGGGCTTTTTTCCTTCATTTGCCTGAGGTTAGCCCTCAGTGACTTGCCTTGGGTTAAGTGCCAATGAAGCTCTTCACCATGAGGAAGAGGGCTGAATGAAGCCCAGAACATAATTTGGTTTGGAAAGAAGAAAGAGAGGAAAGATATGTTTCTTTATCACCATATATTCCTATCCATTCTACTTCTAAGCACATGCGTGGTACCCTGTAAGGTCCACAAAGCTTTAACATTTGTGGTGCCTACAGCACTGCAACACAGCCTTAAAGAACTGACAATTTTCATTGTACAACTCAACTCTATTTTATTACCAGACGAATGGAGTTCCAGCCTCTGGTAACTATCATTTGCAGTTTTCCTTTGAGTAAAGACTGCTGGGTAGGCCTTTTTAAAAGGGGTGAAAACCAGCTTTGAGTTGTACAAATTGCAGTGAATAATGGCTAGCAAGTCTGTGCCACAGGGAAGATGGATATTATAAATGTTCTGGGATTCCATTTCATCTTCTTATAGCAGCTTTTTCCCCACCACTGCACCCTCTTCAGTAATGGTGCTAAATAATGCATGCGTAATTTTGTTGTTTTGCTCTCTGGTTTGCTTCTAACACTGGACTGGGGCTGTGTTTCCCTCTCTACCCTGAAATTCACAGTCGAGGACATAGAAATTCTATGATTTGTTCCTGTAGTATTTGAAGAATTAGAAAACACTGTCTGGAGCACACACTGCTTTTTCATCGGCACCTCTTGACAAAATCAGATGGTCAGACACTGTCATACCATCTGTAGTAAGCCCTGCAGGTGGATGGGCCATGCCAAGAGATTCTGTTTGACAGCCTTTATTCACCAGATGAGTTTGCAGGAAGCTCACTACCAAATGAAGAGCCTTCCTGTTTCTGGTTAATTATCAACTTCACAATCTGTTGGGTGAAATCAGCTCTCTTACAAGAGAATAACAGTCCTGTAAAAGGATTTTGGCTTTTGCTCAGGCTTTTTAGTGCACCATTTAAAAGTGAACCAGCATTTCAGAAACTTTAATTGCAATTGTCTTTCAGTTGTCTATATAGATATCTTCAATGAAAGGAAAGATGGCAATAAAAGTTGGTTAAAAATAGATAAATAGATGTAGAGTGTACTGGACAGCTTTGATAAATTCTTTGGTTTTGCTTTAGCACATTCACAATGTCAAGATGAAAGGCGAAGCCTTCTCCTCCTGTATCTCCGCAGACATCAGAGCAGTGCACAGAGAAGAGCTTGGTCAGAATAATTTATAATTCCTTTTTCTCTTTTCTATGTGAATATAATTATCTGAATCTAATACAAATATAAAAAATAGTTTGAAAAATTCATGTATGATCTGTTGAAAGTTTGTTGTTTATTTTAAGAGTTTACACCTTTCAGGCCAGACACTCTTTTCTTCTGTGTCTGGAGACCATCTATTGCATTCTGGGTACTAGTTTATTTTCAGAAACTCTTAGCTTTATTTACAATCTTTAGCGTTCAGAGCTCAATTTCATACAAAGGTGGATGAACAATTCCCTTTCTTAACATCTTTCTGTGGGTCAACACAAGAGAAATGAGTTCAGAGCAATAGTAAATTCCATCAGAAACTGTGGTGCATCGAGAGAGACGGAGAAAGCAAAGGGTCAGGCACCAGCAGATACAGTTCTTAAAACCATGCCCAGAAAGGACCAGGGATTTTACACCTAGGGGGGCACCAGGTTTGCTGGCATCACATAAGTTACACTGTACACACGTGAAATTTGTGTTCTAGACTGGCTTAGGGCAAGCTTCAGGTTGTGACTAGTAAAGCCAAAACCAGGACAGAGTCACAGAAAGCTGTGTAAGGGAGGAAAAATTGCACCATCCATCTCACTCATTGTGCGGACTTGATGGGATTGGGTTCCCCATGCTGTCCTCCCTTAGCAGTGTAATTCTGTCACCCTGTGCTGGCAGTGCTAGAGGGTCCCAACCAGCAGCAAGTGCAAAGGAGTACTGCTGCTGTCCCCGCTCACTGCAGCGTCTTTCCCAGGGGCACAGGCCTGTGCTTGGTCCTGCTTCCCACACATGCTCTGCCAGTGTTAGGCTGCCAAGTGTTAGGTTTCACAGTCCTTCCTCACTTGGGGCTGACAGAAACATGGTGCACCCGTAAGGTACCAGTCCAAGGAGAGGCTCAGCATCCTACAGGAGCATCCACCCAGCTTCTATGCTTTACAAACACTGCTGCCTGTGAGTGCAGACTGAGCCCTGGAGGAGATGTTGCTAGTTAGCATCAAACAGGGAAAAATTAAGCAATAGAATGCAGACTTGAGAGTGCAGTTGCCTGTAAAAGAAGAGCTCCTGCTATGAAATTGTAACAGGGAAAACATAGCAATTCCTCTCCAGGAAATGGGTTCTATCTTTGTGTTGCCTCTACAAGCAAAATGACACAACACTGGAGAAAACATGTCTTTGCAAAACACAAATGTAGCTAAGGAATATACAAACAGGAATGCAGGAATGCCACACTTTTCTGGAACATAATTCTGGGTGAATTTTCAGAAATGGCAAAATGTCACTTGTGTAGAAGGTAAAACAGACATTCCCTATCAGCTGGCTCTCCATCCTGTCTATGGCAATTCATCAATAAAGAGATGTCTTATGAAATGCTCATTATATATTATGTATAGATACCAGATTTAAAATGGAGTGGGAAACATTTTCTTCGGGAAAAAGCATCTCATCACAGTTAAATGATGCTTTACAGCTGTGTAGTGCTCTAATTAGGAGATAACAAATTGATTTACTCAGAGTAAGCATTGATTTTATAACAGACTTCTCTAATCACGAAGATATATTGTCTGTCTAAAAATTATTCTAGCGGCGAGTTTGCTGCACGCAGCACAGCAGTGTTAAGTGCAATTCCTGGTGTGATCACTAGGTGGCATTTGGCTGTGCTGGAATAATTCAATTTTGAATCTCAAATGAAAAGGAGTATTGCATTTTATACAGAGGAGTGGAACGTAAGCAACAGTTCAGTGACAGAACTGAGGATGTGGATGGATGCTAGATTTAGATTCATAAAAACGCTAGAATAAATATACAAAACAGAGTCTTGCTGTAAGATTGCTGTGAGGTGCTTGGTGATAAGCAGTGTTAAAGCTAAGCTCTGGTTAAGCTTGTTATTGAGAAAACAGTATCTACTATTCTTGTGGCTGTGTCCTGGCCATCAGCCATGCTGATTGGGTGGGATCCAGATACATTGCTGTGCTCGCCCCTTGGATCATGTAAAACCAAGGAAAGCAAACAACTGCTGGACTCCCTCAGGCGTGACTGTGGTACTCACTTCAGCTGAAGAGAACCATGTATTTAAAATCTGCTTACGCTGTTGCTTTCCAGCTCCAGCAAAGGATTAAAAAGGACACCTAGAAAAAAATGTCAATGTTTTGTTTGTCATCTGAAAGACAACATCAAGGAGGAAAAAAATCTTTTGGAAATAGGATTATGTTTTGTCTGCCCTTTGAGAAGAAAAAGAAATTGATTATAAAGGGCCTTCTTAACTTTACTTCTAGAATTAGTTATGGACATTTACTACCTAGGCACATGCAGGGGGCTGGGATGTTTTTCTGCTTTAAATGCAGGTCTGGCAGGTCATACCAGGAAAAAAACAAACACTTTGTAACAATATTGTGAAACAGTAGCAATAAAAGGTTGGGCAAATAAAATGCTGTAAGGGATATAAACATTTTTCCTACACAAAATGTGCCAAGTCCCTCCCTAATTTCTGATATAGAAGACTCTTGATTTTTTGCTGAGTGTCAAAATACCAGCACAGACACAAAAGTACATACCTCACACCAGTTATTTTCCCGTACAGTCATCTGTAGATATATGACTGTTGTGATGTCCCTTTTCCTTGGATTTGCAAAAAACCTAAAGCAAATAAATGAACTACTGGGTGTAGGTTAAGTCATAGTGTATTTATTTACCTGAACAAAACCTAGACTTTGTATGATTAGTATGCTTTTATAATCAGCCTCTCAGTTTCCATCAGAAATATTACCTCCTTATGTTATAAAGGAGCCTGTTTTATATCCAAGGAGAAGGCTGTTTCTCAGAGAAAGTCAGCACTGAGCCATTTATTTCCTCTGCCTCTTTTAGCATTGCACCCCTTTTCCCCAAGGCTCATAAACATGCAGTCAGGAACACAAACAGTAATTGTTGAGTTAGCGAAGTTTCAGGTGATTTGCTACACACTGCTTTATCTCCCTCACACTGGCCTCTTTCTCTGGCAACAAGCAAGAACTGAAACATGAGGTCCATCTAAAGGTGAGATGGCAGCGCAAGACTAATGCATTGACCTGCTCATCACAAACGTTTCCTCGCCTGCATCCTAATCATCACACGCACACTGCCAATATCCAGCCATGCTTTCAGAAATAGTCCGTTCCCAATGCATTTGCTCTTCGGTCTGCCGCCTGCATCCTCCCACTGCTAGCACTTTGGAAATGGGTCTGCCAATTAGTGCTGGGAACAGAAAGTCAGGCATGTTGTGTTCAAACTGGAAATGGAGATGTTTATTTTTCCAGTTTGCAGTTGCAAAGTCACACCATACCCTCGCCTCATGAAAAATTGTTTTACTTCAGGTTTGAATCATGAAGTCTCCTAGCTGGGTCATTCCCAGCCTGGCAGCAGCTGAAAAGCATGACTGTGCGGGGCTACCCACGCCTGTGTGTCCTGGTCCTCTGTGTGCAAAGAGATGAACACACAGCCTTTACTTTGGGCCACCAGTAAAGTACTCACAGACTGGGGTCTGCATGTTAATTTGGCAAACTTTTCTTGGAGCTATTTCTGCAGGCAAGAAACTGAGACTAATGAGAAAAACAAGTATTTTTACAAATCCAATTGTGTTAAGGAAAAAAAGAAGCAAAATAACTCACATCACAAACTTGGCGCTCTGTTACCAAGCTCACGGTGCTTCCAGAGATAAAAATGAATCAGCAGTATGTAACTTGCCACCATCACTTTAACAGGACATATAGATCTCTGTATGTGCAGAAAGGCTACCGCCTTTCCTGGAGCATTACCTCTGCCCACAGGGTCGCAGCCAAAGTGAAAACCTGCAGGCAGGAGACAGAGGGACCACCTCCCTCGGGGCTCAGGACACAGGGACACTCAAGGCCATCACAGCCCATGGCATCTGTTTGCAGGGGTGAAGAGCACCCCCAGTGTAGCTGAATGTCATGTCTTTGGGAGCCTCCCCTATAGAAGGGTGAATTCAAAAAGTCTTGGACTAGCAAAGCTCCAGTTTGACAACCTCATTGTGGCTCCCTCCTCCCTGATTTCTGCTACTATTGCTCTGTAAGGACTCTCTCATTGACCCTCTAGGCAGGGGCTGGAAAGCTGCAGAGAAGTGACCAAGTGCTCAGCAGTCAGTACCCTTGGCCCTGTGGCACCCTCCAGTTTGAGTCCAGCAAAAAGGCACTTCAGAAGTGCTGCTTGCTTGGGATAGAGATCTCCGTCCTGCCAGCATTGTGCTTGCCGTTTTTTGGAACCATCCTGCCTGCTCCTCTGGCAGCTTGAAAGGGTTTATTGCACAAAGCTGGCAGGAACCACTATGGGAGGTCACTCTGAGGTCTGCCAGTTACTGGAAGTGCTTTTGGTGCTTGGTTGTGTGTTAAGGCTGTGCAAGAGACCATGTCAATGCTACTTCTGCACAAAGCAGTCCTCTTTCTCCAAAGCTGGCAGATCCACAGCTAAACTGTCCCCCAGGACCGGTCCTCAGTCCCCCTAACCTGTGCCCTGGGACGTCAGCTGAGGAGCACCCACTGGCCTCCAACAAAACCGTGCTGGGAAACATTGATGTATGCTTAACCCTGGACAAGAACTACCCCCATGGGCAGGAACTGCAGGGGTCCTGGATATCATAACTTCTCCAGCCCTGCCTGCCAGGCAGCAACTGCAAGGCTGCTCCCAGCAGTGCCCACGTCCTCCCTAGCAGAGCACAGGCTGCACCGGGTAACCACAGTTGAACCCGATGGGCAAGATGGGACAGGGAAAGCAGCTGCATGGTCATGTGAAATTTCCTGCCTGCCCTGCTGATACATGCAGCCACAAAAGGTCCTCCTAAAAATTCTCTGTGCAGTTTTAAGACACACCCACTGCACACAGACGCAAACAACCTCACTTATGACACCATCTCCCATTTTACATATCCACAAAGGCCAACATGCAGACGCACGCTTTTAGTGAATGGCATCTTCATAATCAATGGTGGACTAACCAGCAAATCCACTGGAGGCTAAATTAATGTCACAGCAAGATTTAAATACAAATTTATTTCTTCCAAGAGTATTTGAAGGGCCATATCTTGACAACTTCAAATTATATACTGAAATAACTTTATCTTTTAGAAATAATATTTCATATTTCAGATAATGAACTTCACTACTCTTTATTCAATGATACAGTCTTGCTTTAATACAATACAAATTCAACTGGTTTGTTTTTTTTTTTCCTTTGGAAAACACAAATTTGTAAATGTTTTTTTAATTGCAGTACATTTCAAATGGAGAAACTCAGAACAGCTACCTAAGATTTGCTCTGATTCAGACTAAATTGAAAAGGAATTCCTGCACAAAGGTGAAGTAAATCAGTACATATCACCTGCAGTAAAGATTTGTAAACCATTGAGGGAAAAGATAAATCCTGTTTAAATGTGTATAAAACAGCTGAGGAATTTGTAGGATTCTATTTTTTTTTTCCCAGTAAGTAATATATGGTAACAATCTTGTTTAGCACCAACAGATGTTTTCAAAGCATTTTATAAGGATCAGCTCTCTTGTAGAAGCTTCTTAAGATAAATAACAGTTTCTGTACTAGCATCACTATCTACACAAGACCACGGAAGTGTATAAAGAGTGCTCGAAATCAATCAAGCAAGCCAATTCCCAATTTGCAGTCTCACAAATCACCTCAGAGTATCCTACAGTGAGCTCGCTGGTGGCTTACTGCTTGTGTTCTTCATTTTTTAAACTCATATAGGAAATAGCTTAACTAGATCAGTTATTCCAGTATCACTTAATAGTACCTGTCAGAAGGAAGTTGTGTGATTTTGAAGTAGGAAGATAATGGCCAGAAAACTCCCTATGTTTTGGCTAGCATACTCAAAACAATTGATAATTACTTCTGGTTATGTTAAGTCAAGTATCAGTAAGGTCTATTTAGCTTTTGAGTTACTCAGTTTATCTCTAAATCTTTGTGTTAGAAGCTGGAAACACAAGCTCCTAAGTGTATCTTTGTTCCATTGCTATGATATTAAAAGAACTTGAACCTAAAAGGGACAAAAAACCCATGCAGTATTTCTACTATAACTTGAAAAAGTAATGGTGTTTCATTGCCCTGAAATTATATGTAATTTTAATGATCCCTCATAGTTTACAACTGAAATCTGATTTTCTTTTGCAGCACACATTTGGTATTCAAAGCACATGTGTTTTAGTATTTGTTCGTTCAATCCTCAGATTATGCAGTTTGCCATGTAGATTTACAACTGAAATATTATTCTCAATGACTACAACAAGCTGTATTGTTACTCTGCTGAATTTGGGCAAGTTATTGGCCAGCTTTATTGGAGATGGCTTCAAATAAAGTTGAAGCATCACATCTGTTGCCAGTATAAATAAAAAATAAGAACAGAGACTCTAATAAACAGTGAATAATTGCAAAATAAATAGAGATATACATTTATTGCTGTGCTTATAATTTATTAGTTATCTGCCTTTAACTTCATCCAAATTGTACCTAGTAAAAATACTGTGTTAACTCCTGATAAAATTCTGGGCAAAGGGTTAAGACATTTGTATACCTGGGTCTGTGGAATCCCCCAAGCTCCTCTGCTGAGACAAAATGCAGGTATTGAGACATAACGGGGATGTCCAGACCTTGGAAACTATCAGAAAGCCTTGATGTTGTCTTGGATAAGACCAGGGTGGGAAGAAGGGAGACAGAGAACAGGAGGCATTGTGTTGAATTCCAAGAGATTTAAAAATAGGCATTCAGAGAAGAAGGATAATTATATCTGTACACGGGTGAATTGCTACCTCCCAGTCAAATGAAAATGACATGTCAAAGGTTTTGTGATTTTAAAAGCAAAGATTCTTTTTGCCTTGGTTTGGTTTTTTTAAGTGTCCAACTAAAATAAATTCCACATCTGTAAGCATGGGAGTATATAGTGTGGGTTGAACAAACCATGTTAGGAAGGCATTAGAAATAGTAACGGGGAAGCTGACTGCCCATGAGCAACACATGACAATGTGAGAAGCAAGGTCTCCCAGATTAGCTGTATGATTGGGTAAGTTTCCATGTGTGTGAGCTGTCTAATATGCCACAAATTCCACTAAAAAAGACCAAAAAAAAACCCCAAAAAACCACTTCGGATACTGATAAAGTCACCATTATTACAATTTCAGGCTATCAGCAGTCACTTAAAACATTCTAATCCTCAATCATACCTACTGTTAATGTGCTACTACTATTTAGACATGTTAGTAATTTATAGAACATTAATGTAGAGTTTTAGAGAATCCAATTCACTCCAATTGTTTCCAATAGCCAGTAAGAAAAGGACTCCATTTCAAAATGACAGGACCCATATGTTCTTAATCCTCATTTTGCCTACAACATGTCAATTTATCAAGAAAATACACTGGTTTGCAGGAATTCCTATATCTTTGGTGGGAAAACAGAGTAGGGATTTATTCTTCACACAAAGCATTTTCAGTATTTTTTTTTTTTTCTTCCAGAGAAGATTACAGAGTTTATGTTATTTCGGTGGATTATCTAGATATAACTTCAGAAGAAAATATATTTGTGTTTAGAGAAAATGCAATAAGCAGGCATGATTTATACATACTCTTTGATTATTTCTGCAAGTCTATTACATAGTCCAATCCTAAAAAATAAAGTTTTTAAATTAGCAATTCTTTCTGAAGTAAAACAATCAAGTACTAAAGTATACAATAAAATATATTAAAATATGTAGTCCATCATATTTGAAAAATCATGGCAGTCAGGTGAAGTTCCCAAAGACAGGAAAAAGAGAAATATAACCCTCATTTTCAAGAATGGGAAAAGGGACGACCCAGGGAATTACAGACCAGTCAGTCTCATCTCTGTGCCTGACAAAATCTTGGAGCACATTCTCCTGGAAGCCATGCTAGGGCACATGAAAAACAACAAAGTGCTTGATGACAGCCAGCATGGCTTCACTAAGGGGAAATCCTGCCTGACCAATTTGGTGGCTTTCTACGATGGGGATACGGAACTGATGGACAGGGGTAGAGCAGTTGATGTCATCTACCTGGACTTGTGCAAAGCATTCAACACTGTCCCAC
>JBCJKH010053738.1:7076-19934 GCA_039877255.1 Loriculus beryllinus
ACGTTTTTAGTGACACTTTTTCCCGCCACGACACTCTTACGATCTGGCAATGGGGACCCGGAGCCAAGGAGCTGCCGGCGGCGGGGCGAGGAGGGGCGGCCGCCCCGGTGTAACAGCAGCCCCTGTGGTAAGTGACCTGTCCCCAGAGCCACCGGGAGGGTCGGAGGAGACCCGAAAGCGCTGCGGGTGGCACATGAGCGACCCCGGCACAGCCACAGCCGGGATCCTCGGTGCCCTCCGTCCCTCCCGCACTCGCTGTGCTGCCACCAGACCTTCAGCAGCACCGCACTCGCTGTCAACCCACGGGGGAGCCAAGGGCACAGAGCCAGGAGCTCCTCCAGCATTTAGTGTGTTCGGTCTGCACATGGTGCTCGGTACCCGGCCGAGGGGAGCAGGCTGGGTCCTGCATGGCTTGCACATCACCCAGGGTATTTCAAGCTTTCGCTTGTACTTTCCGCCCTGGGCAAAACAAGGTGCCTCAGAGCAGGCGGCTCATGCCATGGGAATCCCATCTGGGAGCCTGGTGTTGCTCAGATTACAAAGGATAGCAAAGACTGAGCAGAAACTCTAGAACTGGTCGGACATGTAATTGCAGACTTGGAGCCTGTTGTAGCCCAGCACTGGCTCCAGACCAAGTGACACAATCTAGTTTGAGAATCATCATTTGAACTTTGGTTCAGGAGAAACTCGACCCAAGCACAGGCTCCCTCCTTTCCCCCAGCCAGGTCCCACCGGGGGGAGCACACACACACAACCCAGAAACTCAGGCATGAACACGCTGGGGGGAGACACAGACAAAACCTCTTGTTGCTCAGCTCACCCAAGTCCTTACAATGGGCAGTATGAACCCACCAGGATGGGGAGAAGACATTCCCAAAGCAGCTTAAAGCACAGCACACAAGTATCTGTGCAGCACGCCTCTGGTTTTAACAAGCTCTTACTTAACCAGCCTGATTTAACCTCGGCTGTGGGCGATGAGAAATCTGGCTCCAAGTGTGTAGGTCAGCACCGCTCCCCATCACCTCCCTCTCATGGCAGACTGTGCCCTTGCTTGCAGGTGCTCTGCAATATTGTGTCAGAAGTAAAATGCTCTTCCCTTTGCCCACAAGCTCCAACGCTTTTCTGCAGATTTCTGTGGTTTGAGAACTCTCAACTCTCACTGTTGCTGTGGAGAAGAAACAGCAGAGCCAGAAATCAACTAACACAGCAGCAGGCAGCAGTGCTTCCCGGTCTAGTCTGCTTTAGTGAGCATGGAGCAGTGCCCACACACCTCGGGCACAAGAGCGAGCCCCTGCAATGGGATGTAACCTCTGCAATAAGGGAACGCTGCTGGCACAGAAATACAGCTCTCCCCCCATAAAGGCCATCTGTAAATGGTCTTTTGCAAAGGTTTTTTTCCAGTGAGAAGTACCCAGGGGCATTCAAGTTTCAGGAGGATGAGGCAAGCAAGGCTTATCAGTATCTATCAGCACCAGTGAGACTAAGGCAAAACCAGGAATGGAGGCCCAGCTATTTTTGCAGAGAATGAGATCTGCTGCAGTCACACCCCTACGTGGAAAGCTTGTTCTTCTCTCCAACAAATCCCTGAAATCACAACCCACCCATGGATATCCCAAGCGTTATTACAGGCTGTGTACTGAGCCATCCTGAATGGTGCTCAGGCCCTACAGCACCCCTGCTACAGCACACCACACACAGAACACCCAAACCACAACAAAGCAAAGCTGTGAGAGAAGAGAAGGGCAAAACCAGACATCAAGAGTTTGACTGGCAGCAGAGCTCTGCAGAATGAGAGGCCAACAAAGGCTGGCAGACAGCGTTTCCTTACAGGATGGGTCACCAGATGCTCAGAACAGAGAAGCAGGCACAGGAGAACGAGGGAACAACATACCTGGACCATTCAGTGCAGAAATCCCTGACAACTCGTCCAACAAGTCACCCATGTTAGTAGCACACACATATCCAGATGCACTTTCGGGAGTCCACCTAAAGCTTTGTTAGTAAACATTCAACATGGCCAAAGGCCCTCAGTTTGGACCATGAGATCAGAATAGCAACAAATCTCTCATCTGCAGTCCTGCCCAGTCAAAACAAGCAGTAGTTTGGGCAGGGAAAAAAAGGAAGAAGAAGCAACTGCAATGCTTTTTTATTAGCAAATGGACAGTATCTGGACATCTAAAGGAAATCAGCCCTTTCCAACATTAACTCAAATGTTGTTGTCAATTACTTGCATCACTCCCGCACTTCAGCCTTTGTCTTTCATACCGCCAGAACCTTTGGGTAAACAAAGAGCACAGAAACACAAAACAATACAATATATACAGGCTTCCCAGCAACTAAAAGAACCTAGGTTTTTGGAGATCAGCAATGCTTTGTTCATTTGCCTTTGCAAGTAACATCAGAGCATCTCAAGTTTGAAAATAAAAAAAATACTACAATATTCACAATATAAAACTTAAATACAGGGGGTTTTAAAAATTAAAGGACTGCTAATAGCTATTGATCTATCACAGCTGTCTCCCAACAGCAGCTCTGCTGATGAAGCACTGAGAATTTAAGGTTCACAAAGCCAACATTCACATTCTACACTGCTCCCGGTCAGAGTTCAGATGCTGCTGCACTCATGAGACAGCACAGCTGGAGACTCATCCAGGAGCTCAACTCAAACACATCCCACCAAAGAGTGCAGCAAGGTCACAGAACAAGGCAAATGCCTATGCTGTTGGTGGGGCTGTCACCTCTTGAAAGCAGAAATGCAGGTCCATGCACCAACACCACCTGCACGTCTCACCTAGCTGTCTGCATTCCCAGCTCTCCAGTTTGTGGCTGCGCAAAGAGGTACGTCCTCTTCCTCTCCTCTGTTCTGTCCCTGCTAACGTACTCCTGGTTTACTAGTCATTGGATAAATTGACTGGAGAGAAAAAGCTCATGGGCTGGTCTCCTCTCTGGTGTAACTGCAGAGTGCAACAGAACCGCAGCAGTGGGGATGCTGCCCTGCTGTGCTGAGTGTGCAAGCTTCACACAAACAGGGCAGACCTAGAGAGCAAGCACCTACAGCAGAGAAACTCAATCCACCCGTACACAATCTCATCCATGAGAAAAGAGATCATAAGTGTGCTTGAAAGGCAAGTGAATCAAGTTTTGCTAGGAAATCTGGATTCTGCAATGGAATCCAGGTTTGGTTATTTCATTTTCACTTCAACATTCAAAGGAAGCAGAAACGAGGACAAACGACAGCTACAGTATTTATCTCTTTGGTAACATCTGTAAAAGTCTCTAAACAATGGGTACATCTTACAGTAATCAGCATAAAAGCCTGGTAAGATCCTGGAGAAGTTTCATAGATTGAAAAAACCAGGGAAAATAACTTGGCCCAAATTAAACGGGGCCTGCAGGAAGGTGAGAAAGACTGCACAGGAACTGGATCCCTCAGATTCCTGTTCTAGCCACACAGCTGTGCCTCAGTGAAACTAGATCCCCCACACACAAGCTGAATCAATAACCTCTTAGGACAGACAGAAGGTTTGGAGTGCATTTAAGGATATTTTTTTAAGGCAAAAATGGGTGAGTACAAGCTGAGGAGGCAGGAAGGTTGGCAAATAGTCTGAAGGTGGACCAAGCAGTCACAGAATACTTTCACAGTCAAGTGGCTCTGTGGGTCCATTTAAAGAGGATTTGGATCCCATCACTTCTGGTCACACACGACTTTTAAATCTGGCTCAGGTAAGCTGCAGCCTTGCTACAACAGAAAACTCCCTGTTGTGTAAAATGCCTTTGCTTTTGTTTAGTTCCTTAAAGTTTCACATTCAAAGTTAAGTTTTCACAACCAGCTCTCCCCTCGTATTGCAAAAAGACTCAGCTGATACAGCAGAGGCTGAAGAAGCAGCAGAGAACCAGTGCTCCTTCCAGTTCAAACAGGCTGCAGACAGTCTTGAGGCAGAACAGCAAGACCTGCATTGCCACGTCTCATATTTCACCTGTTCTTTGTCTTGGGTAACAGCATAACCTGGTGGTCCAGTCAGCACGCAGACCAGCAAAACAATGAACAGGAAGTCCTGCATATCAACACCACATTGCAACAGGAGCACTGAACAAGGGGCTAGTCCAAAATGATCTAATGCGGCCATGAAGCACTGTTTCAGGGTTGAAATCACAAGTACCTGCCTGAAAACCTAACTACTCAGTGGCAGAAAACTGCACTTCAAATGTATCTGCTACCGAGTCACCCACATAAAGCTGTCACCAAGGCAGCCTGCATGAAGCATATTAAAAACATGCATCTTCCTTAAATTTCTGGAATGACAGTCATCAACTGCACAGTGTCTCCCCAGATGAGACTGTTGATAGCTGCTAAGTGAAGGCTGCAGTAATCTTGAAGTCCACCACAAAAGGATTATGCAACTGAAGCCTGCAAAGGAACGGGAGAAGAATAAGCTTCCTTCCAAACCAGTGATGGGATCCAAAATAAATAAAGAGCTTTTGGATGTGGGTATCAAATAACTGTCAGGCCATGGATCCAAATCCAGCAAGTAAAAAGGCAGGAATTAATGAATCAGTAAGGATCAACCTGAAAACAATCATTCCTGCCTTGGCTTTGTGTTGTGTAGACCACAGGCTGGTTTTATAAAACCCTTCTGCCACTATACTGCTTGCTTCTCTGTAAAGGGTTAAATTCTGATCTTACTCAGTGACTGCATCCGTTCAGCTGAGATAAATGGACTCCCAGGCAAAAGGACCACTGGGAAATACATATGCCATGCTGTGACAACAACATGCCTGCAACTAAGAGGACAGCTTGAGGTCAACTTTCACTTCCTCAGCCTTCTGCTTCTCTTGCTTTCTTGTCACCGCTGCTAAAATTGGTTCAAGGGCACTTCAGATTTCTAGTAGAAAATATTTCTCTTCTTGCATCAAAACCCCAAAGGTTTAACATTTACTGCGGGCACACAAAAGTAGAGTCTGAATGTGAGCTGGAAGTTGGTGTTATCTGAGTACCATTATTGGAGAGCTGAGAAGAAAACACTCCAGATTTCCTGCTTAAGGGAACATCTCCATTTTGCCAGCAGCTGCAACAAAGAGCATATAGTTTATCATGCTTCAATGCTGCACAAATACCCATCAGGGAAGAGAAATTACTCTCCTCTAAAATACAGGTTTTGGTTGGAGAAAAAGAGATTTGTGAACAGTTTTCTGTCTTCACCAAGAACCACTACCCCTTGTTTTACCTTTAAGAACAAGGAGGTAATCTGAAATTTTACCTGGAGAACAAATATTAACATGTCAGTCTGACCTAACAACCAAATTCTCTTCAAAATCTCATCCCTATTCAACTGTAGTACAAGAGAGATTTCATTAATTCAGGATTCTTTTCCTGAAGTTGAATGGAAAATAAGAAAAAGTTGCCCCTCAATGTCATTTCAAGTGATGATCTTCATCCCCACCTGAGGGGTCTGGGGACAAGGGAAGACACCAAAACAGCCTGATAATAATACTCAGCCCTTTGGGCTTTTTCTCTTCTGAGTGCTTTGCAAAGAAAAAGCCTCACCACATCCCTGTGAGGTAGGTCAGTAAGTATTATTATATTCCCTTAATACAGATATGGAAACTGAGGCAGAGAAGTGACTTTTCTGAAGGCCACTGCAGGAATCCATCTCAGAGATGGAGACAGGAGACAGATTCCTTAGCTCTCAGAGAATTCCCTTTCTCTCCCATATCTCCCCTCTTCCCCATACAAGTCTTAATCTTAATGGAGAAGTGAGCAACAGAGAAAGGGGCTACAGTGCCATATTTCTGACAAATAGCAGGACTCCTAGTACTACTTACTCCACATACTCCAAAAAGGATTATTAAGCATACAAGTACCTTAGAATGAATGCCAAAATGACTGCACACATTATAAAGAAGCCAACATACAATACAAACCTAGCTTAATAAATAAATAAAGACATGCAGCTGCAGTTGTGACTGAGTGCTGAGGGGTCCTCAGCCCAACAAGGTCCCAGATGCTGGTGGGCAAGCCCACGTCATTCCTGTGACTCTACTGCCACGCCAACAAGCGCGTGTCTGATGGTGCGACCATGGAGTTTGTACCCATCCTGAGTCACCAGTGCTATCGTGCCCGGCTGCATCCCCTCTGCTGGCACATGGCAGACTATTTCATGGTCGTACGGATCGTATTTGCCACCAACAGGGTTCATCTTCTGAAGGCCATGTTTGGCAAATACACTTTGCAATTTGGCCTCTATGAGAGAGAGACCTTCGTAGATTTTCTTCAGGGTTGGGTTTGGATTACTAGGCTCTGCTTCTTCTGCAGCGCTCTCAGTGGTCTTCTCCAAGATATCTGCTACCTCCACAAGGTCTCTGCAGAAACTCTGGATCCCTACGGGCACAAAAAAGCAAGAAGAAAATGAAGGGTAGAACATACAGAGCTACAGCACTGATAACAGGCACAAAGTCACAGCAGTTTGAAAACCCCTTTAAGCCTGCCAACTGAACTGCTACTTCAGCCAGAGCAGACAGTGTCTTCTGTATCCTGTAGCCAAAGCTTTAGCATTACATGGGTAGTTATCAAGACTTCCCAGATCAAAGCGTGCACAGGAAAGGTACATCCATAAATATACACACATATATATAGTATACCTGACAAAGCAGAGCATTAGTATTTCACTCCAAGAAGTTCTAACAATTCAGACTTGTCATTTAGGACACTGTTCCACACCCTCTCATACGGTCCCAAAGACAAATGTTTTGCCAAGCCACTCACACAAATGCATGGGAAACAAATATAGTGGGGGGAAGCAAAAATAATATATGACTATTCCAAAGTACAACCACAATTTTATTCATAAGTTAAAACCACTGTGGAGGGCCAGACAGAATGATCCTTGGCTTGGTCATCAAAAGCCATGTGGTCTTTTTCATTAGAAAAAAGGGGTTAGATTGTATACGTCAGGAGACGTGGTGCAGTACACAGTGCAGAAATGTCAGAAAAATCAGCCTCCCTCTGTTATACAGATGCTGTAACTAACTTACTGGAAAGACACATTAGGAAAACAGAGAAAGAGAAACAATAGTTAGGTTCTGTCTATAGCTGTACATACATGCTTAAACATGCACAGAACAAAGAAGCATGAAGGAGAAGCAACAAAGGAGCAGACAGAAGGAGACTGATTACCAACCATCTCATAGAATCATTTATGTTGCCAAAGCTACAAATCCAGTTGTCTTCACTAATGCTAAAATATTTCTTATAGAAGTTTTAAGGAACATCTGATCTAGGAATTCACAACCTTTGTCCCAGGCAGGATCTACCTCCCAAAAGCTAGAGCAGAAGAGAAGAAGCTGTTAATACGGTAAAGGAGATCACAACCTGATAACACAGCTGAGAGTATGTCATACACCCTTGCCAGAGCCAGTTCTCAGCATGCAGAAAAGCCTGTAATTTCAACCAAGTCAGGAGAACTGCACCCAACTGCATTGGGCCTATTTTATTAAAAAAAAAATAAAATAAAATAAAAGAATTAAAAACATTACAGAAGAGTCACTGAGGTAACCCTGACAGGACACTGCTGGACACACAGGAAATCACAGTGAGCAAGCCCAGACACCAAGAGTCCAAGGTCAAATATCATGCCAGACTTTACAATGACTGAGTGCAGAACAGGGGGAGAGAAACACTGCTGATCAGCACTTTATACTCAGGCAGGATATTGCAGTAAACACAGCTCTGTCTCCTTTCACTTACCAAAGAGCTTGGCATCTTCCACAAACTTCTGCGTTCTCCTCCGGACATTCTCAGAATCCGCCAAAGCTTTCCGGTATCGCTCCTGTAACCACCATCACAAGGGGAGACATCAAACAAAGAGATAAACCCTACTTCCTGACAGATGGCATTAAGTTTTAAATAGAGCCCACTTCACATCAGAATGTTGTGCTGGGCTCCTTGTTTTCATTACGTGCAAACCCAACTCCCTCTCCTGATTCATCAGCACAAATGTAACTCCCTCAAAAGACCCAAGTGAAGGCCAGAAGCATCCGGGGTGCAGCTCAACTGAACATCACGATGTCAGGCTGCTGCTTTTTGCATGACTCACTGCAACTACTGAGACACTCCCTCCTCTAACAGGCACTGGTGGTCTCAGCAACAGCTCCACAAACGGCTGATGTATCACTTGGTGTAGTAGTATTCTCAGGGCGATTATCTCCAGAGTTGCCTGGTGCTCTGGTATTTAATCCTCTCCTTTGTCACATCTGTTCTTCAGAGTCCCTATGACATGATCCCCACCATCTCCACCACACCGCTGTCACTATAGAGGACTTTCCTTTTCAGACAATCCAGATCTTATGCAACACAGTATGTGATGCTAATCACGACAAAGCTACTGTCATTCCCTCTGTACAACGCTGTGAAAGAATTGACCAGACCATCTCCAACATACAGTTTTGCCTGTCAAGATCATACTACCAGTGTCTTGCTCCTAGGTACCACTGACAGGTGGGAAGGCAGAATGTACTTCCACAGTGCAACCTCTTACACTTAAAGCACAGCTGCTCTGAAGTCTGCCACAGCACAGTGGTGTTGTGTATGGGCTATAGGGTTCACAGACAAAGCTGTGTGAAGGGTGTGAAAGACAGACCAAGTCATGGGGCTGAATGAAAGAGATGATGCCACCAGCAGCATACTCACAGTTAAATCTCGGACTTGTTCTTCCAATTTGATGGCTTTGTGCTTTATGGCACAGTCAGAAAGGGGATGCTTGGGCTCATCATGGGGATCTTCTGGGCCACACTCGTCTCCTGTACTTCTCTGCTGAGCTGCAGTGCTGAAAATACGGGGGGACCCCCTGAAACACAAGCTAATGACAAAGAAGGGAAGTTAAGTAACAACAGGCTCAACAAGAACTCGAGTTTAGTGTTGTTACTAAAAGTAGCTCTTACAAAAGGCACATAGGTTCTAGATAAAATCTTAGCTCCTCTCAGGAAATACAGACAAGCAGCACAGATGCACAAAGAGGTGTTCTGAAAACTTCTTTTACTTTACACTCATGTCATTACAGAGGCTGAACGCTTCCTTGACACACCTTGCAACGACTCTGATTTTCACATGAAAACAAGCTGTGGGTTGCATTTCTGCCGACCCCCAGTACAGGCGGTCAATACCAAATGGCAAACTTCAAAAGTTTTTGCAAGGTAGTCTTGAGGAGTTGAGCAGTATAAAGCTGGTTTTAGTGCTGTAGAAAAGCCCAGACAGACACGGTGTTTGGTGTATTCAGTTTTTCTCCTATTGAGTAAAGAGGAAGAGAGTTTGAAGCTTTTGGCAATTGGTTCTTCTTGCAAATTAACGCTCGCTAGACTGAACCAGCTTTCACACTGACTGCAGTTAAGAAACAAAAGAGAACTGTCAGAGACATGACCAAGTTGCGTACATCCCAAATATTCTGGAGCCTTCTGCCAGGATCTTCACAGCTCCATTAGCTCTGGAAAAGGGACTGAGCACACCAACTTAAAGTTGTCCCTAATATTCTCCAACGGTTCTAAGTACTTCAACTGTTTTTATTTCTACGGCAATGAAGTCCCAAAGGCAAAAAAAAACCCCAACTGAAAACAAGCCCAAGCCCCAAGTGCTGAAGCCTACCTTATCTGCAGTGACTTTTTCATCCCAAGTATGCTTTTCATCTAAAAAGCACACTTGTCAGAGATGGTGCTGGTACAGCAGGTGGAGCTCACCCAGGAGCTGACTCCACCACTTGCAGATGAGATGATGAAACCACCACAGAGGTGGATAATTGGGCTGAGCTGCATGAACACCGCCTCAGTAACAACCCCACAGCTTTCCCAAAAAACTGGAAATCTGGCTGAAAATGGTTAGGTCAGGAGATGATCAAAACCAGTGTGAAAATACTTCTCACTTCATTCTGTTCTTTTCCAAAAAGTCCTTCACATGCAGTAACAATGCTGTCACTGCCAGAGTGAAACCAAGAGCTTCCACTCCCCCTCCTACACCACTTTTACAAACAGACCTAGACAAGACCCCTTCTTGCCAGAATGAGGCCAAAGCCTCAGTCCATCTGCCCTCTCTTGACTTTATACAGGTCTAGACCTAAAATAGGTCTGCAGAAGAAAGTTCCATTTCCTTCCAGACCAGCCCCATTCAGGAAACACTTCAGTATACACTTAACAAGGAAGGGTGTCTCCTTTTCTGGGAACATCTGAGCTCTTCCTCTGAGCAGGGCTTTCAACATCCCCTTTAATAGAGGGGGTTTGCATATACTAAGTGCACATCTACAGATTCAAATGAAGCATGGCATGGAAATCACTGCGCTGGCACAGACTCAAACTTGTGTGTTTATACAGCACAATTCAACACTGCCCAGAGATGCTAATTCAGGCTCCAGAATCAATAGAGAGAGTTCACATTACCCAGCCTGCACCATTAAAAGCTTTCTTACTTTTTAGCAAGGCTTATATTGCTCAGGTACAATGCCACAGAAGAGTCCATCATGTTTCTGAGTCTGTCAAATGGGCCATAAGACCCAAGTGCTGTTCAGCAGTCCAGCTAAGCTGAGCTTATGGCAGCAGCTGGAAGGGACAAGTTTTGCTCCCCTTATTCCAGTACTAGAGCTGTGCAGAATGAAGCTGCAGGGAGTTAAACCAGCTGAAAACTAACCCTACAAAACAAAAAGACTTTTCTGTCTGTGTCCCTGAATAGGTCTGCTGACAGATCAGATGAGTGCAAGTGTCAGTACAAAAGAGAAAACAAAGACATGAAGCCTGGTGAGATGTGGGAGGGAGAATATGGGGAAGAGGTGTCCCCCTTTGGGTGGCAGGTAGGGCTCTTTGATCAAGCACAGCTTAAGAGGTTTATACGCGTCCTAGCATCTCCCATCACCCCAAATTTAACAGCCCAGATATTGCCTCAGTGTATCTTCAGTACAAGGTTGCTAAATACTCACAGCACTAATGACAAACTTCCTGTTTCCCAACTGAAGGCATTTGCATATGAATTTTTTTATTAAGTACTTAAAACACGATCTGTATGCAAAACCGTTCCCTTTCAGCACACTGCATGCCAAATACTAGTCTGAAAGAGCTTCTGCTACCTACACTTGCTCTAGAATAAGATATTCTTCTCACTTAATCTTTAAAGAACCAGGAGAGGGGCTGTCTCCAGGCTTTCTTCAAAGAGCTACCCAGCCACTGCAGTTCTGGGTTTCAGGAATGCCAACACAGAAGATAACTCCATATTTTATCCCTGGCTGCAGAGATCAGTTTAAAGCGCAGGATCCAATCTCGAATGATTTCTAAAATGCTTGCCACATTTGTGTGTTGACTGGTTTACACAGCACTTTTTCTAAGTTACAGAAATTGGACTAAACTGGAGGTGAGGACAGAGGACCCCCTTCACCAAGGCTTCAAAATCAATCCATGAAGCTTTAAACAACTGCAAAGCTTCCACTGTAAAATAAAACGTGTGTCTGTGGTAAGCACCAGTTATAAGCTCTGTCCTTTATCATCTTACCTTTCACTTAAAGAGGTGCAGGGACTTCCGTGCTACAGATGAAGCAAGGAACCTGAAATGCAGCTGAGGAAGCAGCCTTGGCAGGCACTCCACAGGTTAGACTCCCATGCCTTAAGAAAGCTACGCAAATGAGTTAACTCTTGTGTTCACCAAGCAAAGGTGAGTCATTTCCCTCTGCAAGTGATTTACACTACTCCAATGGGTGTGTTTTGGTGTGTAGGAGGAAGGGGCAGGAATGAGCTGGTGCCTCAGCTGCAGGGACCTGCCTACGTGAAGCGGAGAGTTGCCTGCATGGACTCCTTTCTCCAGCTCCTGAAACAGAGCCACAGAGCATTCCCCCATGCAGTGACATGCCCCATGCATCGTGTGCTGCTCAGACGAGCTGCCTTAAAAGTTGTGGGCAGGACACAAGCACCACAGACTGACTCCAAAGGGAGTTCTTATTGTGTAGAACTGAAAATGCCACTCAATTTACATCTTCCTTGCCACTAAAATGGGCAAGTGCTATATATAGTCTGTCCACTGCACTGTGCTCCATCTTCAAAACACAGTCTTGATCACAGCCACCCTAAAAATAGGCAGAAATCCCCCTGGAGGAAGTTGACACATCCTAAAGTGACAGACACATGGAAGTCCCAGAGCATGTGAAGGGATTATACAAGTAAGCTGGTGATACAGAAAGATTTACAAAGTGATGTCACAGAAAGCCAGACAGATAGATGTAGCAGACAAGCTGACTGCAGCCACATGGTTTAAGCCAACTGTCCTTAAAGGTCAGAATTTAAAGGATGAGAACACCCCTCTGTGGTCAGAACAACAGTATCACCTCTTTCTGGAACATAGGCACGATGGTGAAATGTTCCAAGATTCTGTCGTGCTCCTTCTGAACACAGGGGTCCTACCACACCTCTCCTTAAACACTCCCTCCTCCTCCCAAATTACCATGACAAAGCATGCAGGTGCTGAGACACACAGAAACATCTGCATTAGCAGTGGTTTAACTCCATGAGCTTGCTTTGGCAGGAAGTTTCCTAACTACCCCCAATTACTGTGCTCAGTTTCATCAAGAAGTGATACCAGAGATCAATTCTGTGTGGATTCTTCTCCCGCAGAACCGGAGAACACAACTGCACCTTAACACAGGACAGAGTTAGACTGGGCAGCAGGCTCCCGACTGCACTGAGTTTATAGAATCATAGACTCACAGACTGGTTTGGTTTGGAAGGGACCTTAAAAGCTCCTCCAGCTCCAAACGCCTGCCAAAGGCAGGGACCCCTTCCACTGGAGCAGCTTGCTCCAAGCCCGTGTCCAACCTGGCCTTGAACACTGCCAGGGATGGG
>JBCJKH010053743.1:0-12914 GCA_039877255.1 Loriculus beryllinus
AATTTTCCATTTCAACTGTAGTTAACTACAGTGCTTTCAAGTAGGGGACAGCCTGTTCCACAGTGTCCACAGCTCCATACTTCATCTGCCTAAACATACATATACGTACCGAAAGCACTGATGTGTTGTATTTTTTCCTTTAAGCAAATATATGCATTTAAAAATAAAGTTATCAAAGCTCTCCCTTTTTCCACGTAATGACAGTCACCACATCTTCTAGTTCTTTACTGACTTACTGGTTTTTAGCGTGACTTACTTCCTTCCCACTTGCATTTAGAAATAGTTCTTTAAGCCTAATCAAGCTACTATTTGGAGAATCACTTTTTGACTCTCTTAATCAAACTGAGTTCAGTAATACCATAATGCCTCTGCAGATGCTTGTCCATTTTAATATGAAGTCTATTGAAGATCTTAACTGAAATATTTATAACTGTTTTTGCTTGTAGCTCTTAACTTTTTAAAAAAATCATTTTGATCTTTATCAATGGAGTCATGGGTTCTTTAGAAGATTTGGCTATTCTTTTCTAGATATTTGCTATGCACAGCATATATTTACAGAACTGTAAAGGAGTTGGAATTTTAGTGTTTTTATAAAGACTATATTATTATATTATTAATAGTAATTATTCTTTTACTGAAAATAGAATAAAAACATCAAAAATCTTTTTCAGCTGAACAAATGTTCAGCTGTTTCAACATTTAAATTTTGTGTTTGTGATTTAAAATGCAAAACTTAACTGCCTTTCAAACCAAAGAAAAAGAAAAAGATTTTTATTTGTGTCTAAAGAAAGCTTTCCTGAATCTACTGATTTTCTCCTGGGGTTTTTTTTTTTTTTTTTTTTTTTTTGTAATAAATGTATATTTTGCTACAGAAAATGTTTCAACAATTTTGGTATGTTTTTTAATTGAATTTGTGCATTTCTGGCTCTGTTATTGAATTTTGTGAAATTCTTCTGCCTTACCCTTGGCTTTTGATGATCTGTTCATGTTCTGTTTAGACTTTGTTATCCTGTCATGGAAGACATGAGTAAGGAAAAGTAACATTCTTATTTCAACCAAATTAATTCTCTTCAAGTTCTACTGATGTATTCCAGCTGTCTTTGTGGCAGATGATAGGGAACTTTATACTAAACCAGTGCAGTGTCTTTATGATGTGTCTTTTCCTTTTCTGTTTGCATTTGTGTACTGGTTTACTGTGTTTTGCTATCTTCTTCCTTCTTTATCTTTGCTAATTATTGTACTTTTAAAAAATTTTATTCATTCATTTTCTTTAACTTATGATTATTATTCTAGACATTTCATTTTTCTTGGTTCTTGACGTGTTCCTCATTAAAAGATAGAACTTTACTAATACTTGACAGGACAATTAATGCAGTACTTTTGGGGAAAATAGGCTGTGCTTATTTAATATACTTGGCTTGTTGTAGTTAGAATTTATTTTTATGATTACATTGGAAATCTTCAGTGTAATGTCAGATTTTACTTCTTTTTTTATGACCTGTATCTTGCCTTTTCCCTTATATGGAGTGCATGCTATTGGACTGTGTTAAAACTTGAGTCTGGGGCTTTTCCTTTTAGTGTGATATAAGCTATCAAAAAAATAGGTGGCCTAGTTGCTCCGCATACTATTCTCTGACTCACATAGCAGCTGACTAAGTGACATGTTATGAATTTTCATTCCAGTGCTATCAGACTATATCAAAAGTGGTATAAAACGGGCATGTGTGCTCAGAGGAACCCCAGGAGTTATTTTTTTACATATAGGAATCAAACAGAAACTGAAATAAAGCTTGTTCTTTTTTCTTTCCTTAATTCATGCTACTTTCTTCCCAGTGGGATGGACTAATTTTGTTCAGTTCTTTAAGGGAGGAAATTGTTTTGTTTTCCTCACTGGAAATGAGGACTTCCATGAATGCTTAAGCTTGTACAGGGCTGTGAATCATGCTCTGACAAACCTAATTCCCTATTTTCATCTGACTTCAGGGAAAAGCAACAGATTTTCAAGATTTGCGTTAAGTGCCCTTGAAATCTGAATCTGGATCATCCTGGTTTTTAGAGTTCACAGAACCACAGAATCATTAGGGTTGGAAGGAACCACTGGAGATCATCTAGTCCAACCCCTCTGCCAAGTTAGGGCCACCTAGAGCAGGTTATCCAGGAATGTGTCCAGGCATGGTTTGAATCTCTTTAGAGAGGGAATTGGGGAACCTCAACTCTTAGAATCACAGAATTACAGAAAGGGTGAGGTTGGAAGGGACCTCTGGAAATCATCTAGTCCACCCACCCCTGGGGTTGGGCTAGCTAGGTCAGCTATAGCAAGACAACCAGCATGTCTGGTTGAGTTTTGAATGTCTGTAAGAATGGAGGTCCTTAAACCTGTCTGGGCAACCTGCGACAGTTTGACCACCTATCCAACAGTAAAAAGTTTCTTGAGTTCAGATGGAATTTCTTGCATTTTGACTCATGTCCATTGCCTTTTATTCTTTCCCTGAGCCCTACAGGAAAGAGTCTGGCTTTCTCATTTTCATTTCTTTCCATCCTTTCTTTGCTTAAATGGTGACGAGTCTTTTCCTTCTCTGTCATTTCTCAGGACTGCTGTGAGGAAGGTGGGTCTCCACAAATGCCTAAGCTCATCTAGCACTCTGAATTAGACTTTTGGCAATTGTTAATGCATTGTGGGTAATTAACAAGCACCAGTCTCATTGCTTAGGCAGTACTTTTTTGGAGAAAAAGAAGACTAGAAACAAAATGTAACACATGAATCCTTTTATATGAAATTTGAGCAGATTATAAATATTCTTAATGTGTCATTGTTCTGTAATACAGAAATTAATAAACATTAATAGAAAGTAGATTTAAAGTAACTGTAATACCATCTCCTTGTACTTGGCTTATTCTAAACCACCTGTATTAAGTTATTCTTCTTTAATTTTGGTTTCAAATTGCAAACTCAAAAACATGCCCTGAGCTTAAGAAAGTGGAATTTCTTTTAAAATTTTCTTGCACAAAAATAGATCTGAATCATTAAGTGATGCTATCCATAACAGCAGATGAAAATCAGAATCTTATTATGTATTACACCAGAATTTTAAGAGCTGAAACCTGAAGCTGAATATTAGTTAACTGAAAATAGTGTTTGGATTTGGAGTAAACAGAAAAACAACTGTTAGCAATAATATATGAATCTTTGATAAACTCATCTTTCAGTCCCTATGATATTCTGCCCTCAATGCACACATAGACTTCTAGGACTTTCATGCAAATGTCAAGGGAGTATTCATTCCAAAGGCTGTCTAGATATATCAATTTATTTCAACTTGCTGATTCCAGTAGTTCAAATGCTGAATATTCTGATGTATATTTAGGATAAAAGATACTATCATAAAATATCCATCTAGATGGTGAAATAACTGAGAGATATTATTTCCAATAGAACATGGATTTTGTGATGCAAAATGCTCTAGAGAAAACATTGGGGTTTGTTAAGAGAAATAAAATGGAAATGGGGAAAGCTTAGCGAGATGAAGAAATAATTGTTCAAAGTTGTAAGATTTCTTTTATAAGACTGATGAGTGGAGAGAGTAAAATACTTAAGCTATTTATGTGGTCATTTGCTATTTCTCATCCTTTTACATGATGTAAAGGTAGTTACAGCAAACATATTTTTTTATTTCATCTACCTGCACTTTTTATCAAAATCACTGTATTTCTTAAACGGCCTTATGGTGTTTGAGAACTGAAGATGTATATGTTTCAAGTTGCTTAAGGACTGGAAATCTGCTGCTTAGGAGCACAAAGTAGGAGTTCATAGTAATGCATGAAAAATAGATGTTGCCCAGCTGTGAAGCAATGCGAGAGACAACTAAAATACTTGTCAGCAAAACTGGAAGTGGAAAAGCCAGTTAAAATCATTATATCCCTCAATGTAACCTCAATTTCTCTGTGCAGTAGTTTTACTGGTATTTTGCAAATTCCTTCTACAGATGTATAGTCAATGAAATAAGATCCAGTTAGGTTCAAAAGTAGAACTCCTATGTTTAGTTTGCCACAAATTATAATACGTATCTTCTTTATGCTGACATCCTTTTCATTAATGTATGTGCTATCTATTGCAAAACAAAGTTCTCTATTTTTTTAAGCCACTTGGCTGAGTGTTTGACTTTGGGTGAAAATTTTGAAGAAAGGGTCTCTAAGGTTTGATTCCTACCTATTTCAGTGCTGATGACATTTTTTTTAGAGCTACTGAGTACAGCTGGTCGTTGTGTTATCATTTTTATCTCTATGAGAAATTTTGACATAAACAATCTGTTTTCTAAAATTCACAGAGGAGTGTTTTGTCTTCGCAGCGAAGAGAATACTGGAAACACAAGTTTTAGAAACACTAGTTTGGGTTGAAAACTTGGAGATATTTCCAAGGAATACATTTAAGGATACATTTAATGAATATGTTTGCCAGATGGAAATTATTTTCCCAACTGAGGGGTTTGGGGCATTTTTTACCATGTCTGTGCTTTGATCAGTCCAACAGCAGCGATGCTCTCTCTTGGCTGGGTTTTTCTCTCATATGGAAGGAAGTATGCAAATAATATCAATATTATAACTATGCACTTTAAACTTGGATGATTTCTAAATTCTTGCATATTTCAGAATGCTGTTTGCCACAGTGGCTGGTTGAAGGCAAGAAAAGGAAGACATAACGCAAAAATGCAAAAGCATTCCCTGTCTTCTCTCTGTCTTTCTTAACACATATTCAGAACAGTTACAATCTGATTAAAACTAACAATGCAGTAGAAGTATGGTCTAGTTAGCCATATTTATGCAAATAATGTTTTACACTGTGCCAGAATTAATTGAGAATGTAAATGTGAATACTGTAATAATGGTGTAGTAGATGGAACACTGGCATGCCACATCTACGGTCAGTTAAATCTAACCTGAGGTTTTAACCACAATTAGGAGATTGTTTTAGAGTTATTACCTGTTAGGCAGTGGTCCCCTGTTATCTTTAATAAAGAGAACGTAATTTATCACAATTAGGCTGAATGGGCAAATCTCAGTATGTGTTCAGCAGAATATCAAGACTGAGACAGCATGGACTATAACTTTATCTCTTCCATCCCCTAGGGTGATTTTTCTCTGGTCATTTCCAAGCTCAGTGATAAACAGTATAAGAATCTCATTTTAAAAAATCAAACTTAGGAATTCTGCATCATTAGCTATGACACACTGCATTCCTCCCCAAGTTAGGCTTTACAGGTAATTCAATTAGCAGACAGGGCCATTCAGTGAGAAGATATTTTAAAGTGTATGACATTAGATGCACAGAAATCGAAAATAATATGCTTTGCAATACTTACGTTCATTAATAAGATTATATTGGTGAGTGCTGTTGAATATTATGGTATCAAATCTTTCTATGTTTAGAAAGAATAAATAAAAACTAACACTGTCTTGAATTTTGTGAACTAGTCTGTCCACCACTTGGGCTGTATTTCTGGAAAAGTTGTAGCCCCATTTAAGCTTCTTCCTCTGTTCTGGAATGTTTGAAATCATATTCCATCACTGCTGAAAGTGTTGAAAAACTTTGTCTTATGCACAGACGGCTGAAAAGACCTCAAGTGCATTTGTTTGTCTCAGATGGCATCCTTCTTTATCATCTGCATTTAACTTTCACCTATTATCTGCTACAGCAAAATTTATTTTTTTTTCAGCCATTTCTGTGACCCAGCAAGGACAAATACAAGATGTTCACAGGCACATGTCTGCCTGTCATTTCTGTAGCTGCTTCATGGAACATGGGAGAATGTGGGAAAATGAACAAATCTGGGGTTTATTGCTTTATGTATGTAATTTGTTTGTTTCAAAATCCTGCTAAATGTTGTTGTTCTAGATGAGCTTTAGTTGTGAAGCATGGAAGCATAGCTTTTCTTCACAAATAAAAAAAGTAAACTCTGAGCCTAGACTGTGACATGTTCAATTTGGACTAATCTAAAGGATAGCCATACTCCTAACATGACAGTATATGTGGATGAATAATTACCCATGTATTACTTGAAATATAGTAATTATTCTCTTGCAAAAATAACCTGAAGTAACTTCCTGAATGCAGGACTTGCTAACTGAATTTGATATTAAAAAGTTCTGTGGATGGTGATAACATGGCATAAGGAACTATAAAATCTGCCATCATTTCCTCATAGTGAACGCTTAAGCAAAAGCAAAATTAACTCTCAGGATAAGTTTTCTGTTCAAATTATAAATTTTTAAAAAATTTTATTTTATATACAAGAAGTGACCAGAACAGACTCAGGATTTTTGTGTTTGTGGGCCTTACTAAAGGAAACATTGAGAAATTGTAATTTCTTCTTAGGGTTTAAACACAGTATTCATTTCCAGATGCTGTTCTCTCTAACAATTAATTTCCATTAAACCAGCATCACCTCTTTCAGCCACTGTAAGTACACTTGTTTAGCATCAGAAACGTGCACTTTATCCTTAAAAAAAGAAAAAATAGATGCAGATGTGGGGAATGTAACCACATACTTTGATAAGAATGAAATATTGTGCACCAGAATTTCTTGATTTGTAAATGGTAGAATGAGAAGGAAATAGTCTGCCTCAAAGCCCATGAATGCAGAGTAGCACAGTCTCTGATGAAATTTATATAATGAAGAATCAATATTTTACTCTTTCACTTGAGATATAAGACCTGTATCTTGAAATGTGCTGGTTTTGACCTATGAGCAATAGATAATTTAAGCAGTCTTTTCAGTGCAGTAACAACACAATACGTTTATATAGCACCTTCTCTGAAGGAGTCACAAGGGGCCTATCTGTGATCTTTCAGCATGTCAAGCATACTGGCTCTGACTGATTTTTAGTGTGGTGAATGGAAAAATGAATGTTGTTTAGATATCCTAGACAACAGTTGTGCTTAAAAAGTAAACTATGCAATAGGTGTATATTTGATTCAAATCTAGATTTAATGTTCGAGTGAAAGAATATGAGTATCTGACATTGTTTGCCTGGGCTGTTTCAGATGGACAAATAAAACTCAGCTAAGTTTCAGTAATATTCAATTCTGATAATATAATAATTTTTATAGGTATCTATGCAGATATATACGGTTTTGTTATAGAAAAAATTAATTCCATTAATCTTATTGTATTGATCTTTCATAAAACAGTGATGCTTCCTATTTGTAAATTCCATTTTCCAAATGGGCAAATGCATATTATAAACTAGCAAATAGTAATGTGTTTCTTTGTTACTCTTTAGATAGCCTTTTTAACAAAACATTATTTTCCATCTTTTTTAGACCTGTATTTCTCTTTATGCATAATTTAACTTGCCTGATAGATGTCTGCCATCCTCAGTTGCCAACCCAGGTACCATAGTAATATGAATTAGACAGAAATTTTTTGTAAGAGACTACAGAAAGGGGAATATTCTCCACAGAGGTGACAAAGAAATAATTAAATCAGCAGTGCTTTCCTGTATACTGATGATAACATCTTTAAAACGACAGTTATGAAACAACCTAAATTTGATTCCCAGCATGTATGTTATCATATATAAACACTGTTTTGCAGGGTTCGTTTGAACACCACCGCATGGATTAACTAACTAAATGAACTGATTTTCAGCTGCATCAAATTTCAGGTGAAGATCTAGTTACATGAGCCAAATGTAGCTAAACCTTTTTTCTAGAACTGCTCTTTGGGGACAGAGGGAAGTAATCAACAAAAATGCCATAAATGATAAAAAATAGAGACATTTCTTCAATGGCATTTTATCCAGAAGAAATAAACTTTCTTCATGAATTGTTGAATTTTTTTTTTTGCAGCAAAATTCAGAGGCTCCACTCTGCCTATTAAATAATGCTAACATAACATAAATGAAAAGTTTGTTTCCTATGAAAATTAATGCTTAAGGTTCCTCAAATTAAGTAAAATATTTCATGATAATTTGCCTCCAAATTAATATTGTTTTTTTCCAGCAGGCAAAATAATGATATTTGCTTCTTTATTCACTGTTTTCTAAATGTCATAGCCACAACCACAGAAGTTTAAAAATATTATTTCAAGAATCCCTAAAATTTATATTATGCCTTTAGATGGACTTGTCAATTTATTTTTCATTTAAAATACTGTATCTGAATATATAAGTAGATATGGTGGTTTGTAAATTAAAATGTGACACATTTTAGCAAGTAGGCTGAGTAGAAAACAGACATGTTTTTGTTGCCAATTTGTATTCTGTCATTTACTTTTCAGAAGCAAAAACTTGCCATATTTACATGTTTGTGACAATTCTGATGGCAAATAATTAGATAATTGTAATAAATGGGTATCTTTTTTCTCTCATTAAAAGACTTCATATATCTTTCTAGAGCAGCTGTTTGGCTGTCAAAATTGGCCAACTAGCTTTTTCCTGGTGAAGAATGTTTGCAGTAACCATTTTACTGCTGAAAATAGTTTGAAAGTTCTTTCAGCTGTTTCATCTCAGTGTTAACTGCAGTGTAGTTATCCATAGGAAATAAATTTAAATTACTGGTTTTATTGCATTTTAACCAGAAAGTATGTACACTTTAGGATGAGAAATGAAAAGTTAAAGTCAGAGTAGGAGATAAGATTTAAGACAAGTAAAAGATTTGTAAAATTTTGTAAATTGTAAATTACTAGTAATTTTTTAGATGAGATTTCTTTAAAACATACATATAAAAATGGACTCTTTTCTTCCCTCACACCAGTTTTCATAGTAGTGTATTTCTGTAGTACTTGGAGAATTTTTATAAAACCACATCTCAAGCTCTGTGCCATAAATCCTTTACACAAAGAAGGGAAAAACCTGATAACTTTAGTGGGACTCTCTTCTGGTATTCTCATACTGGACTGCATTTGCATGTAGAAGGGTGGGGAAGGGCGTCATGAATAATGGATATGGGATCAGTGCCTAAAGTAAGAAGAGCTAGTCCATTGAAGTAGGAAATAGGATGGATATCAAACAAAGTCACTGGCAGTCTTCTTGTTGCACCCACCCCATGGGAGAGCCATTTCCTTACCTGGAGTGTACAAACACTGCACGTACTTCTACGGTTCCCAGGTTTCCCGGCAGTGTGTCAGAGACTGGTGCACAAGAGCAGATGTGTGTTAGATGCTAACTTTTGAAAGCTGAAAGAATGCACTAGTGGAGAATGACTGCATACATACATGTGTGCCTGTTCTTCTCTGAAGCTTCTGAAACCAGTCTGTATTATAAAAGACTCTGGACACTGTTCTGATTCAGTATCATCTGGATGGAGCGGGTTTGTTTGCACTCTTTGAGATCTGACAGCTCAAAGCAATACTGCATATTTGGACAGCAAAATGCTATTCAAGGCTTTTTTAAGACAGAAGGATTTGCAATAGCAGGGTCTTCATATCATATTGACATGACCTGTGTCAGATTATATTTAATGGCAAAATGTTAGAAGAACTTCAGAGAACCCACGGTCTGACCCACTGGCATTTGGCCACAGATCTTAATTTAAAAAACTGCCATTGCAAATAACTGGAGTATTAATGGGGAATTAAATCTCTTTCCAGTAAAAGATGAGAAAGCATCTTCTTTTATGCTTCCATGCCCTGTCTGAACTACTTCCCTTATTATGGCTGCATTTCTGCCAACTGCCTCATCTTTCCAGCCAAGGACTATAAAAGCAAAGTGTCCTTGCCATTTGGGAAAGATGTTGACAGAAGGTAGATGCAGTGATCCCCTGCATACTTACGGCATCAGTTCTTTCCCAGTAGCATCACATATGAATAAGTGACTAACTGCCAAATGCCATTCTCTGGAATGGAGACATTTAGACAGTACTGGAAAGTCTAGTCTGGATCCCTAAAACAGCAAAACTCAAGTTCTCATCTCTGCATAAGAATGATCTTAATTAGTATTAAAACCAAGTTTAATACCAAAGAAAGTGGTCTAAAATAAGGCATTGAAATGAATGTTCACACTTTACAGATGAACTTCTAGGGTATGTGTTGTATGTACGAATTATGTAAAAGTATTATATTTAGCACTAAGTTGGTCATTGAGTTAATGAGAATATGATTATTTTCTGTCATGGCTTAAACCATCACATTTTCCAAGGCTAGGAGGACAGCGTGGATCTATCTTTGGTCCTGAAAGTTAAGCCATGCATTTCTGTTTCATGTTGACTGCAGGAATTCTATCAATTTTTGGTAAAGCTTCCAAGTCTTCTTGTGCCTACATAAAACAGAACATAATATGAGACTATCCCTTATCCTGATAAGTAGTAAAGATAAATGCATTGAAATGTTACAGGTTTTCAAATGTTACAGGGTAGACGTGGTAAGTACCATCTATGAAGTGAAAGTTGTGTTTTCTTGATGCTAAAATGAAGTATGCAGTGTGTGTGTAACTAAAGCTTGCCAGATGGTAAAACAGAGCTTTGGAGGTGTCAGTATATGGAATATACAAGCATGGTTGATCTAAACAGCTGAGAGCTGCTGCAACATACAGGCAGTGAAGCAGCACATGAGTTGGTCAGGTCATTGCACATTAAAAATTGTATTTTGTCTTTATGTTAGTAATAATCTATTCTTCATTGATGAGAGTAATGTAAATGATAATATTTGGAAAGTTATATTGTAGCGTAGGTGCAGTTTCCATAGAAGCTCTTGAAATTAGCAAGTTATTTTCAAGGAATTGTTTGACAGCATATGCCGAAGAGTGACTGTTAAAAAAAAAAAAAAAAAAAAAACCAAACAATAAAATTAGGGTATCCATAGGCCCCTCAGACTGAAATAATAGTTATCCACTGTAAGTTCACTGTCGTTAAAGGAATTCGTGTAGCTTCTCTTTCCAGATAATGCATCACAAGGTGTCAAAGCTAAAACTCCTCCCCATTCTCTTTCTACATAGCCTGTGTTGCCTCCTAAATGACTGTAACTTTTCAGTGAAGAAAGAAACACATCCTTAGAAGATAGGTTTTAGAAATAAAAATGGCAAACATTTCACACTGTGTGGTGTGTGATATGTTACAAGTAATCTTGGAAGCAATGGAGTAGTGGGCAGAGTGCAGGTGGAGTGTTCAGAGCTGCATGTATAATTCACACTTAACATGGAGGGTGCTATAAAAAAAATCAATACATAAACTTGAAGGCAGATGGAATTTATCACGTATTTCTGCTGTTTGTCACCTGAATATCACCAGTATATATAGATGCATCTGTATAAAGTCATCTTGTTTTCATTCTAAAAAAACATGCTAAATGCATATTAATTCCTGTACACTGAACTAGAAGTGTTTAGTGTAAAATATGACTAGGATGTTGTGAGGTTTTAGCAGGAAATAACTTGAATAGTGCCAGAACTACATGCATCTTTTCCAAATATCATGTTTACTCCTCAATGAGAGATCTGTCACATCAGTACTTCATTTTGGGTAGCTCATTCTTTGAAATGTACAATAATTGCTTAACTTGTAACGAAATATGACAAGACAACAAAACCTATTAATAGTAGCAATCATTATAGCACCCTAATTAAATATAATATGCTACATTTCCATAGCAAGGCCAAACACTGTTTTTTGACAAGTAGAGCATTCTGGGCTTGCCATTTTATTGAGCAGGGTAATCCTAAAAGAATGAGGAATGATTGAAATATCTGTGTATGTTCTTGCTATGGTAAATGAAACATGGCCTTAAGGAGTTTGATATTATATTGAAAAATGGACTGTTAAAGGGGAGAGGTAAGAGTTTGAATTATAATATATAATTCTCAGTTTTTCTGGGAGAGACCTTCCTGCTAGTTTAAACTGTAAACACCTGAAAGTCCAGTATAAATTGATATCATATTTACTGTGTAACAGTCACTTTTAATATGCTTGCCTTAAAGCCTCAAAAGCAAAATCCTGTGTATTAATACTATGACTTCATAAAAGCAGGCAGAGAAATAACCATTGATGCTTATAAATATGAAGCCTGCAGAGTATAAGCAAAGGAAATAGAGAAAACCTTGAACAATTTCTACAGCAGTATCAGCCCAGCTTCATTCTGAACTGTTGAGCCAGAAATGTGAGAAAATTAAGTGACTGAAGCCTGTCAGAAAAGAAAAACAGCTAGTGGAATGATGATATGAATCTGCAGACAGCAGCACTGAATCCACTGTCTTCACTACATTGATTAAAGACTGTTACTATTCAGGCTTCACTGAAACCATGGCGGAGATAAGCACAATAAAAAGTTGTTTGTCATTTTTAA
Source organism: Loriculus beryllinus (assembly GCA_039877255.1). Taxonomy (NCBI): domain Eukaryota; kingdom Metazoa; phylum Chordata; class Aves; order Psittaciformes; family Psittacidae; genus Loriculus; species Loriculus beryllinus. Next base: position 12,273 of record JBCJKH010053743.1, read on the forward strand.
CTCAGTAGGACTCTGAAGTAAGGTACTGTTTTCTTCTTTTCTTGCTTCAACTGAGTTATATTAGATGGCTCATGGAAAGAAATATATACTGTGCATGTTTCTTCCTATAAATACCTTGGTTTATAGTACATGTTAGCAACCATATTACATAAGATCTACAACAGGACTACAATTTCCAAATACAGCACTGCCTTATTGCTGTAGCTTGTAGATTGAGTTCATCCAGGTGTGTAAAACACAGCATCACATTTAGCCTCATTTGAAAACGAATCTGAACCTTGCAGACACCACAGGTTTCAGAGTGCTCTGCTTTCTTTTGATCCAAATTGATACCAGTATTTCATGCCAATTGCAATAGAAAAAAGACCGTTTTATTAGCAGAAATTTCAAAATTTGTTCAGCAGTTGAAACTTAAGGGTGTTAGGGCTTTATTGTGAGAAGACAGCAACTTATATTAAACCTTCATCTGTTTAACATCTTTGTTGGTGACATGGACAGTGAGATTGAGTGCGCCCTCAGTAAGTTTGCCGATGACACCAAGCTGTGTGGTTCGGTGGATACGCTTGAGGGAAGGAATGCCATCCAGAGGGACCTTGACACGCTTGTGAGGTGGGCTGATGCCAACCTCATGAAGTTTAACCA
>JBCJKH010053745.1:0-19925 GCA_039877255.1 Loriculus beryllinus
GAGGCACTGGAATGGGTTGCCCAGGGAAGTTGTGAGTGCTCCATCCCTGGCAGTGTTCAAGGCCAGGTTGGATGAAGTCTTGGGTGGCATGGTTTAGTGTGAGGTGTCCCTGCCCATGGCAGGGGGGTTGGAACTAGACGATCTTAAGGTCCTTTCCAACTCTAACTATTCTATGATTCTATCATTCTATCATTCTGTTTATAAGTTTTACCAGCAGTGATTTTATATTGATATTGGTAGAAAGGATTGATTGGGAATCTGTTTAGAAGTCCTACTCCTTCTAAAATGCCACTGACAACACACACCCCCACATTTGGTGCCTCCTTCAGGAGAGCTATAAGGTACCAAATTCCAATTCACCTCTCAGGTGTTTTGTTGATGTCACAATTATTTTTTTTCTCTAAATAAGAAAGCCATGATGTCCTAAGCCACACGTGGTGAAGCACATTATGTCATACCCTCGGTTTTATCAGACACATGTATAATCTCTTCCAAGACTGAAGCCTGGAATCCCCAGGTTTTAGATGCTCCAAGTACGGGCAGGGAGCTCAGGGAAGGGTTCAGGAGCCAAGCTGGGCTGCACAGCCTGAGCTGTCACATAGAATCATAGAATAGATAGGATTGGAAAGGACCTTAAGATCACTGAGAGCAGAGTAGAGGGGCAGGATCACCTCCTTCAACCTGCTGGTCACGCTCTTTTTAATGCAGCCCAGTATACAGTTGGCTTTCTGGGCTGCAAACATTTGCCATTTCTGACATGAAGACCTCATTCACCATCTTCTGTGCATACCAGGACTACCTAGATGTGACAGCCCTGATGCAGAGGTTTCATATCCCACAGGTATATCAAAGGCCCCTCTCACAAAGCACTGTCATACACTTTGATGACACTCCCCAGCCAGCCCAAGCAGGCTGTTGCCAGAGGCACTGATAGCTCAGGTAAGCAAATCATGCTCTAAGATTGAGTTTTGCCAATTGTACAATACTTCTTCCATAAACTAGCATTTCTAATTCATCTCAGTTGTTATTTGCATGGGTATATCATCCACTGGGGGAAAAAAAGAAAGAAAATCCTGGTTTTGGGACATTGTCACAAGCTCCTGCCCTTCTGCTGCCTGTTCCACCTGGGAAGGGACAGGCAGCCACCAGCAGTAGCACGCTCCCTATATAGTCCCTGGTGCAACTGCAGACTCTGTGCTCCTTTAGGATTGTAGGATAGTAAAGCTGAGCTGTTTCTGCTGTCCTGTATCTCCTGGCAGTGGTAACAGAGCCGCATGTCCCAGCAGGGATGCATCAGCCTGTGTGTACCTCAGCATTGCCCAGTCCTTGTGGGGCCCGGGGTGGAGGTCATCTCCCTGGAACACAGATATATTTTGGGTGGATGTGAGGGGCAGACCAGCCCATCTAGTTCTGGATATGTAACAAGTATGAGTTCATTAGGAGAAACTGCAGTTATAGCCCAGCCTTCCTACTCCACCAAGCCAGACTCCAGCAGCACAATGGGCTGTACGGCAAATGAAATGCCATCTCCCAGAAAAGCTTCTAAAAACTAATGGTGTTTGAGGAAAAGCATAGCTTGAAGGAACTAAAACTCAGTTCCAACCTGACCACAATCCAGAAAGAAAATTAATTCAATTTTAAATACTAGATTTCGTTGTTGTTGTTACCGAAGCAGGCTCTAAGCTGGATAATCACCTCTTTTACTGGGCCCTCACCCACTGGCTTCAGAACAGTTGCTTTTACAGCTTTTTGATCTTCTCTGACAAGGGCTCGTTCCCCTTTTAGCATTCCTATGTTGAACTGCTGGAGCAGACTGGGGAGTGGGGTGGTAAAAAGAGAAATCTCTAGCACAGGCTCGCAGGGAGCCCCAGTAATGGGCCAGCACATTTCAAGCACTTCTGCCATGCCATTTAGAGACACATTTGCCAAATCACAAACACTTCAGGAAACCTCTGGGTCCATGAATGCTCTTTGGTCCATCTTCAGTACAAAAGGATCTCACTAAATGAGGTCAAGAGAAAATATTGTTACTGCAAATCAAGGCTTATAGCTGTCATTTTAATCACTGAAAACCCTTCCCTGTACAAAACTCATGCAGTAATTCAGCCTATCTGTCAGTAGCTGCTTTTAGTTGAATCCTCATTTACATCTAGATCCTCATTTATCATTTGAGATTCCTATCTCTCCCCAAACTACCACTACATCAGTAGCCTGCCTAGCAATGAAGCCAGCAGGGAGCTTATCTACAGGAACGGCTCCAGCCCCTGCTCACCATGGGGCTGCATTCACCCAGCCTGAGACTTAGCCCCGTGTCTCACCATGGGGAAGAATTGACAGGATATGAACAGCGGGGAAATACGTTACCTCTTTTTCAACAACATCCCCCAAGACTGGAGAAAGGCAAATGTCACCCCCATCTACAAGAAGGGTTCAAAGGAGGATCCAGGAAATTATAGGCCCATCAGTCCCACTTCAGTCCCAGGAAGGTTATGGAGCCAATCCTCCTGAGCGCTGCCACAAGTCAAATGAAGCACATGACTGGGAAAAGCCAGCACATATTCACCAGGGGAAAATCATGCTAGGTAAACCAGATGCCTTCTACAACAGAGTAACCTGCCTGACTGATGTGGGGCAAGCACTGGACACTGTCTACCTGGATTATTTCAGGGCTCTTGATATGGTTTCCCACAGCCACCCCCTTGAGAAGCTGCCGTGTTACAGTCCAGACAAGAGGTCTGTGGGGTGGGTGGGGAACTGGCTGACAGGCTGCACCCAGGGAGTGCTGGCAAATAGCTCCTTTTCAAGCTGGTGACCTGAAGCTAGTGGGGTCCCCCAGGGCCACTATATTGGGCCAACTCTAACATCTTCATAAGTGATCTGGAAGATGGGATCAAGTGTACCCTGACCAAGTTTGCCAATGACACTGAATTGAGTGAGGAAACGGACATTTCAGAAGAGAGAGGCACCCTGCAGGATGACCCAGATAGGTGGGAAGAGTGGGGTAATAAGAACCTTATGAATTTCAACAAAGACAAGTGTAAGATCTTGCACCTGGGAAAACACAAACCAAGAATGCAGCACAGGCTGGGATCCACCCAGCTGGAAGCAGCTCTGCGAAAGGGCACCTGGGGGTCCTGGTGGACAACAAGCTCAGTGTGAGCGAGCAGTGTGCAGCTGCAGCAGAGAAAGCCAACAGGATGCTGGGTTACATCAACAAGGGCATCACCAGCAGAGATAGATAAAGAAATCATTGTCCCACTCAGTGCTTGTCAGGCCACACCTGGAATACTGTGTTCAGGCTTGGTCCCCGCTCTACCAAAAAGACATGGACAGGCTGCAGAGGGTCCAGAGAAGGACCAAAAGGATGATCAAAGAACTGGGAAGCCTGCCATGTGAGGAAAGGCTAATGGGCACAAGTCATTCCTGGGGAGATTCCAACTGGAAACAAGAGGAAAAATTTTCACAATGAGAACAGCCACTGGAATAATCTCCCCAGGGAAGTGACAGGTTCCCCAACACTGGCTGCTGTTAAGATTCACCTGGGCAGGGTGCAGGGCCATCTTGTTTAAGATTAGTTTTTTACCAAGAAAGGTTGGATCAGATGATCCTCGAGTTCCCTTCCAACCTGACATTCTATGATCTTATGAACTCTCCCTGTGGCACTTGTGAACAGAAAAAGCAGCCGTCATTACGTGTTCTCCCAGATGACCACCTCTAACCTAATGGTGAAAGTAAACTGCAGCAGGCTGGTATGAGTGGTGCTCAGGTGAGGGTATGGGCTTTCATCCAGACCCCTCTCCCAGATCTTGGTGGAGGTGCCACCAAGAGCAAGACCCTAGGGACTGCAACCTGATGCTCCAAAGCTTGTCTTGATCTGGCAACTCGTGAGCAAAACCCAACACCCCCTAGTGTGGCATTGTGGTTAACAGGGAGTGCAGTGGCACAGGCCAATGATTGCCTGGCCACGTTGCAGCCTGGAGGTTTGCTAACCCCTGGCAGCTACAGCAGGAACACAAAGCACAAAGAAACAGCTCCCCAAAATGCCATGTCAGCAGCTTTCTTATCGGAGGAGACTGGAAAACAGGGCTTTGAAATACACTGGGAGGTTTTCCCAGTAAACATCAACTACCAGACCTTTATTTATAACTTATAAAAGTCATCGCACTTCAAATCTGTCCAAGAGGGGCTGCTTTGGGTTTCTTAAGCTATGAATTTTGTTACTAAAAAACTGCTGTATTAAGCACAAATGCTGATTATAAAAAAAATCAAAGCCAATAAAAACTATCCAGAGGACAACATTCCTTAATGGGGACCATAAAATACAAGGACACGGGAAGGACAATTTGGAACTAAGTTATAGAAAATTAATACCTTTTACTGTCAGTTAGCCTTATAAACAGGAACAATCATATCAATGGACTTAAGAAAAGTAAAAATAATATAAACTCATAATTGATCATATATATGCTTGGGAAGAGTTTCAAGCAGGGTTGAGTTTTAATCCTCAGACACTGCTAACCACACTGGGCATTTTGCCTTGTTGTTACCACATGAACCTAATGGGTTTGTATGTCCAAGTGTGAGGGTTTTTCTTCAGGGAAGGAAGTAAAGGAGAAGAAGCGAGAAGTTGTTTGCTCTTCTGTTGGGCTTAGTTTCATTTTAAACATTAGAGACCAGTTTTCCAAAGCTGCAGTCTGGATACAGCCATTCAGACATAGGCAGGCAGAGGTTTGGTCTAAATCCACTTCCAGTCTTAATAAACCAGTGGCTGCAATAAAGAACAAGGAACTTGAAAATGTGCAGGGCTAAGATATTTTATAGCTCACCCTGCAAAGCAGAAAGTTGATATCTCACTAATGCATATTAGAGGTTGTTGGAGAGTTTCCAAAAATAAAGTACCTAGCTTCTTTTGGGGGTTTATTAATTCTGCTCTATAGTCTGTGGTTTTGTTTTTTCCAGCTTTCCATTGCTCTGTGCCAGCTACAAGACACATGTAAAACACTGTCTGTCCTCATTCATGCTGGTGGGCTGCTGGTAGCACTGAAGCTACCTCAACACTAGGACTCTAACACTGAGATGCCCCAGCTATAAGACGATAGGAAACAGCTAATAAGTAACTGGCTATGAATTGTTTCCACAGAGGAAGGAGTCTTGTCTTAATAAACTACACTGGATTGGAATAGGGTAAATATTTCACCGATTATTGAAGATCTAATTCAGCTTGAGGACCACATCACATGGGCACAAGTAATTTTTCCTGGTGTTTTTCCCCTTTGGGACCACTACCATTTCCCAGCACATCCCACTTACTTGACTAAGCAGCGGGAAATGAGCCAGGGATACCTGGGGTGGGAACAGAATGAGCCTCAGTGCCTGGATCAGCAGGGAACAAGCTCTCCAGGTGAGTGATGTCAAATACAGACAAGATCAGAGCTAGTTTATCATCCAGACTCATATTTCTGCCAGGTTTTGAGAGAATGACTAAAGAATACATGGTGATGCTATGACTTTAGAACACTGAAATAATAAAACAGGGGGAAATTCAGGACAACAAATTACATCAGTGGAACAGGAACAATTTGGAGTCTTGTTAAGCTCAGGACCTTAGCAAGCAATGACATACTGGGGCAATATTATTTTAACCCTTTGACTTCTTGATACAGAGTTCAGTCTGCTCTTTGAGGGGCCCTGCTCTCGAAGAGCAAGAGGTAACAAAACTGTGTTATCTGCAGGCTGTTAGCAGCCATTGAAAAACTGTCAGCTTCATTCCTAAGGAACTGAGGCACCTTCTGGGAAGATGAAGCTGGCACAGGTCATGCTCCAAATGCCCCCAAAGGGGAGGGGGTGGGAAAGGGAGGAACTGAGCTCTCATAGGCAAGATAATAACGATTGCAGCTGCAAAGTCCCACAGAGCCCTTAGGCTGTAAGTTTAAGTGACATTTTAAAGGCTCAGAAGGCTGCCACACACTAACTAGCCCTGCAGAAGCCCATCGGATAGATGGGAGCCACCAGCCCAGCTCCCAGGGTGACCCCAGCCCTGCTGAGAACTCCTTGTGTCCGTGGCTTTGTCCCAGCTCCAGCCACACTGGAGAGATGGAAAGGCCACCCTCCACCAGGTCCCCAGTGCCCCTCACTCCAGGCAAGCGGGACAGCTCAGGCACAGGCAGTGTGAAGAAAGCCCAGAGCCAGCACTGGCAGGAGAAACTGGGACAGGAACTGCTGCCCTGCAGTAGTTGCAGGTACCTGTGTGCTCTGTTTGTATCTCCTCCGCAGCTGCGGGCTCAGATATGTAGCTGATTTCACAGGTAGCAGATCAGTACTCTTATCTCAATTTTGTGGCACCTAAAATACATTGGTTTAACTCCATTTTTTTCCTGAAGTAATATATCGGTACCTCTCCTATAGATATAAAATATTATTTTTTTATTGTATTCTAATGTCCTGCACCCACACTGAGATGTTTCAATTTCAGAGTTTCTGTTTCACTAACACACCTGGCACTCTGCTGCATGCTGCTGCGGTTTTGTCTCTCTTCAATCACAACATTACTCTTTCGCCTGTGTTTTGAGCTTAGAAAGCAAAGAAAGCAGAAAGCAGAAGGAATATGGCGTTTTTCCCCCATGGTGCAGGATGCTGCTCTTGCACCTCAGGTGTGACATTGGCAGCAAATGACATCACTCCCTCTGCTGCTGGTGGGTGGAGGTGCCTCACATCACCCTGCTCCTCAGATGCCCCCTGAAGCAGCAAGGGAAAGGGATAATAGAAACCTCATTAACTGGGGCAGTAATTAAATAGGAGTAAAAATATCACCAGCAGCTGGGAAATGCTGCTGCGCTGCCTGCAGGCAAAGGTAACCAGCCCCCGGCTCCAACCCTAAGCCTGCTGCCTCCTTCACTTCTCTCAGTCATCAGATCTTAATGGCAGAGAGAAACCTTAGCTGCAAACTCCAAAGTCACATTTCTGAGCACGACCAAGAAGCAGGGTTGTAAAATTAGGGGCCAGCCCCAGCTTTTGGGTTTGCATGCGGCAGGACCCCACAGGAAAGGCATGTCATCCAACCTTCAGGGTACAGTTTGGCCGCCCTCTCTTGTGAGTTGTATGCTGAACCAGACACAGTTTTATAACTCTGCTGAAGGCAATCTGGGCCAGGATGATTTCTGGAAAATTATTTCTTATTATAGTGAGGAGAAAAAAGCATTTCCTTTCATTTCAGCATGAAGGGAACGGTGCTGAGGAGATGGAGATGAGCAAGACGCAATCCCCCCCCATCCTACACCAATTTCTATGCATTTTGTACCTAACCATCATATAAAACTCCAGTTCACCCCCAGAAATGAAGTCATCCTTACAACTAAAAGAAGTATCCAGTTTTCCTTCATTATGCAGTCCAAAATTATGCATGATTTTCCAAAATCCAGGGGCATCAGACCACTTTTCCAGTGGTTTCAAAACAACTGGAAAAGAAACAAAATAAAAGCACTGGAAAAATGAGCTGCTTTGCCTTGACCCAATGTGACCCAGACAGTTCTAACAAGCAGTTTGTAACAACAGCTACCACAGAGGGGGCCAATCCACTGGTGATCCCCCTTTTTGCTGCCTTCTGTTTTGAGCCCCCAAGCTCTGTGCTATCCTGTTCACCTTTCAGTCAAAGGAAAGCATTTAACATGAAGTGGGAGTTTTTTCCCCCCAATATATTAAATACTTGCCCCTCTTTGAGCTTCAGTGATTTGTAATTGATGCTTCAGCCAGGCAGGCCAGATTTCCCACAAAGGGATGAGAGCCTGCAACCCAAAGGGGTGCAGGAGCACTGCTCAGAGCCAGGGCTGCAGTGTCCACCTTTGCTCTTCAAAGGTCTTCTGACCTCAGTGAGAAGAGCCCAAGAGCTGCAGCCATGCCAGGAGAGCCCCGCTCCGCACAGGTAGGTGACAGCAGTGCAGGCTAAAGGCAGATGCTCTGAGCCCCTGCTTCCTCTCCTGCTGAGGCACAGCCTCTGCGTGGCGATGCTCAGCATTTGCTCCCAGTAGAAGCAGCACCAGCACTGCTGCCATCACATCCCGCTGCCCGTGCCACCCTGCCTGGCCCTACTGCCAGCCCAGCAGCTGGGAAAGGAAAGCAACAACAGCCACAACCTCCAATTCACATCACCATGTGGAAAACAACACCTGCAGGGTCACTAGCCTGCAGCCCTGGACCCCAGCCCTGCCCTCAGCACCTCATGGTTGCTGGTGCCACAAATGTATTGGAAAGGGGTGTGGAGGGCAGCCATGCTTTTGGGAGCAGATCTTGCCGATCTCTGCCACAGGGGACTGAGCTGCATGGCTCCACACCAGGAGCCGAGGAAGAGTTCTCTCTGCAGCTCCCTTGCTCTGAAATCTGTTGCTTGACATCACTGACTGCGCACAGAGAGTGGGTGGTGATGAGAGCAACGAGGAAGGCCTCTGAGCCAAAGGGCTGTTTATTCAGGCAGCTGCAGGCCGGGAGCAGCTTGACCTGGTGTACGTACACTGTGCCCTGCAAAGCCAGCCCAGTGCTCCATCGGGGGTGCTGCCACGGACCCAACAGCATCTTAAAGACCTCCCTTGCCAGCCATGGGTAATTAATGTTCACGGCACCCATCAGGGCAGCAATCTGCGTTGTTTCTTCCTTGTGCAGGGCCAGCCTATTGTTTGCATACACCACTGAGTCAAGGGGCCAAGGGTTAGTGGGTTAACAGATACCTAACGTCATGCTGGGCTCAGGGTGGGGGACACGGGCCGCAGCTCTGTGCTGGGTGTAACTGCATGCTGGCCTCGAGCTATAACTCTTCCACCCCTGCCCAGCCAGCCTGTCTTGGCTGAGCTGCTTGCTCCTCCTGCAAGCTGTACAACCCCATACTGAGAAAGAACCAGACCCAGAAATGCAAATCTGGAGCTGCTGCAGTTTAAGCAAGGAAACGTTCTTTAAAAAAATGCATCAAAAAAAGTTTATAGGATCCTGGCAACTCAAGTAAAACATGTGACAGGCTGTGAGGCAGAGGCTGCGTGCTGGCATCCCCAGCTTTTAATGTACAGAAACACACAGCTTTCTCCAAGGACACTTTGCACTTCGTTTGGCCTTGGCAACCATCAAGTTAATCGCAGCGCGGCTTCCAGAAGAATGAAGCCCTGACTTTTGGCAGGGAGAAATAAAAAGCCCTAAGACACTGCCTCATTGGAGCGTGCGCTGCTCAGTGCGAGCGCAGAATTTATTGCTCGGCAAAGCCTAAACACTCGCAGCTGCCGCCTCCTCCTCGCACTCCTCCGCATCTCCAAGGACCACCAGTGTCAGCCGTGCCAGTGGTGGGGTCAGAGCAGCGAGTCCTCCAAGAGCCCGGCCCAGGGTCCCGGCGGGGGCCGGCGCTGCAGCTGCCACGCATCAAGAGCGGATCGCCCTTGGCCGGCTGTGACAGCGAGACACCAGCGACACGGCGGCCTCTCCGGGGGAAACTGCAGCGCGCCGGGGCTCAGGCAGGGGTGGAGAGGAGAGGGGGAGCAGGAAAACCACAAGACACTTGCGCCTGCTCAAAACCATTTCCACCTAGTAATTTTAGCAGCTGCTGCGCTCCTCTGCCTGCCTTCCTGGATGGATTTTAAGTAGGAGGTGAGTGAAAACGAGAACGGTGACAGAGTTCCCCCCCCCCCCCCCAAACCTCTGTATCTGCACATTTCTAACTTCTCCATGACCCCATCTTAAAGACACAGTTAGTTATCTTCCTCAGTTACATCGGTTTTGTCCTGACTGATAGAAAGAACTGGGAATTTACACCAAAGCCTCTCAAAGGTGGTTGAGAATAGTGACCTGTTGGAGGAGTTCAGAGCCACACCGGCACCTCTGCCCACATGGCCAGACCACCTCAGGCCTCCAGGTCCAGCGTATGGATGTGAAAAGAAATGCAGCTTCCCAATAAATAGTAAAAGCCACGAAGCCGTTGCTCCTCCCTGCCTGGCGAGGGGTGGTTTCTCTCCAGCGTGTGCTGGGGTGCACCTCAGCCATGCCCTGCCTCTGCATGGCAGTGACCCTGAGGAGCAGAGAGCACAGGGTGGTCGCTGTGCCTGTCCCCCTGCGCCCGCTCACTCACAGCCACGTCTGGGGAGGGTGGGAAGAGGAACACACACGCGTTGAAGCACTCACAGCGAGGGCTGCTGTTCAGCTGGAGGTATGCTGACATTTACACACAAGCTATAACCTGTGTTTCAACCCTCAAAATATGCACATGGATAGTGAGGATGGGTAACATCCAGCAAAGTGCATGGTGTGCTATCAAACCAGGTGAAGAACTGTCTCCTCAATGGGGACAGGTAGACCAGAGCAGCAGACTTAGGTTCTGAAGTCCAGTTACCTGCTCATTTATGCTGCTCTTTTCTTTTGGGAGCTTTTGGGACCTGAATGTTTTGCTGAATTCCTGACAGATGATGAGGTGTGCTCCCGAGTACATGTTCCTCCATTCTTCTCAAAGTTCAAGGTTCCCAAGGATGACTGAATTTTGGGGTTTGGTTCACTCAACCAGCTAAGAAAAACCAAGCAGTGTTTACCTCTGATATGGGTGCACTGAACTCAAGTCAAAACCACCACCAACATTTTATTTCCAGCTATTTCCTATGAGGTCTCCTTCACCATTGATAAATAGGCACCAGGTATTGATAGCCTTCTGCAGAGAAGTTACTCAAGCCTTTCTCCATTTAGGCATGGCATCTGAAGTCAAACAAGCATGTCCTTATTCAGATCCCCTGTAACAGAACCACCTCCCTCTCCTGACACAGTGAGCTGTCCTGCCTCACGGAATTGTCTCAAAGTCCCTTCATCTTCCACTATTTCTAGCTCCCAGTGATGGTTCTTCTGCACCCCAGCTTTTAAATAACACCCTTGCCAGCCCTGACACCTTGGCCTCAGCCCTGACAGAAGAAAAAGCCGCCTCTTTGCTCCTGCTTCCCTCCCAAAGCACCGAGTCACCTGCTTCCCCAGCTGCAGCCATTTTGTCCTAACCTCTACCCTGAGGCCACCTCACCACCATGCCAGTGCACCATGGGTGACCTGCAGGAGCAGAAACTCCTTCTCTTGGAGGCTTTGGGAAGAATTAAAAAGAACCTGCTAATCTCCATCTGCTCTGCCTGTCCTCACCCATTTGCTCACATGCAGCAAACTGTACACTATCTCCTCCCACAAGGATGGGAATTACATACAGGGCAATGAGGCAACGGCTCAAGGCAGGGGCTCGGCCAGCCTGCAGCACAGCACAGCACAGCCCTGATGTGCGGCTCCAAGACCTCAGCCAATGCAAGGGCAAAGAGGTTACATGGGAGAAGTACTTGTGCTTTCACACTGCTGCAGCTCTTGTCTCTCCACCATCTGGCAGTTCACGCACAAGCTAATGTAGGATACAGGCTCCGGTTGGCTGCAGCATCCCATGCAGCATACCCTTGCAGACATAGGGACCACATGGAGGGAGGAGAGTATGAAAAACGCTTTACTAGAACTGTACTGGAAAGATCAGAGAGCTGATAACTGGAGAAGGATCCTCAAGGTTCAGGACAAAGAGGGGCAATGAAGCTGGTGAAGAGTCTAGAGCACAAGTCTTATGAGGAGTGGCTGAGGGAACTGGGGTTGTCTAGTCTGGAGAGAACGAGGCTGAGGGGGGATCTTACCACTCTACAACTACCTGAAAGGAGGTTGTAGTGAGGTGGGTGTCAGTCTCTTCTCCCAAGTAACAAGCCATAGGACAAGAGGAAATGGCATCAAGTTGCCTCTGAGGAAGTTTAAATTGGATCCTAGGGAAAAAAATCTTCACCAAAAGGTTTGTCAAGAATTGAAAGTGGCTGCCCAGGGAAGTGGTGGAGTTACCATCCCTGGAGGTATTTAAAAGACATGTAGACGTGGCAGTTAGGGACATAGTTTAGTGGTGGGCAGCAGTGCTAGGTTAATGGTTGGACTTGATGATCTTAAAGGTCTTTTCCAACCTAAACAATTCTATGATTCCATGACAAGGAATCAAGGTTCAGTTTTCAGTTTGATGGGGCAACAAGTTTTGGGCCATAAAATTGTAGGCCAAAATTCAGTTATGACCAGCCAGTTCATACAGTGCCATTAAATAGAGTCAGACTCAATACAAAAGTCTGCAGTTAGAGATTTAAAAGTTTTCCACTCAAAAGTCTAAGTCTTCTAGCCTGGTTACTTCTAACTTGGGTAAAAGTGTCTGTCCAACTACAAATTCTCAGCTAGCAGCAGGACATCCAGATCACCTTTGAAATGTCACATAAAATGATTTTTACTCTAAATAATTCACTTCTGTGACGTTCTGATTGTTGATATACTGCTACCAGAAGAGTATATGCATTACAAAAGAGAACAACACTTTATACCTCAAATGTCTCGACTTCAAAGCATTTAAACTTTATAAACAAGGAGACAGTGCTCAGTCTAACACCAAAGAAAGCAATTTATGGAAGCAGAAAGTCTGGAACAAATAATTCAAACATGAAACCAAACAAAAACATTTGTGAGTTTGTTAAAACAAATTTTAGTATAAACTCATTTTTTCTGTGTACATTTATTTGCACTTTACCTAACGGTGCCCTCTGAGCGCGTTGTTTCTCTCGTGTTGCACTTGGAAGCACATCAATGGCAGCGACTGCAGAGCTTACTCTGCGGGCTGCTGCCCTAGCGTGCCCACCCCTCACCCCCGAGGCAGCCTGGATGTGCCAACCTCTTCCAGAGTGCAGACCCTTACCCTAACCGGCTGGGTGAGAGCCTGAGGTACCGCACCTGCCCCCTCAGCTGGTCTGAGAACCACAGCTCCACACCAAATACCTGTTAGAGCTGTGCAGGCTTTCTGACCGGCAGGCCCCCCAAAAACTCCATATGCTCCATCTTAACAGCTTTTGCACCGCGGTGAGACGCAGATCATGGCAATGTGCGGTTGTGAAAGACATTTACTGAAGCAGCCCCGCAAGGGTCGCAGTGTTTATAACCTAGCAAGATGCTTAACTGAAGCTTCTGGTACCTCAGGAGTAATTAACTGCAGCTCATCTCATTTCAGCGTAGCTGCAAGGAAGCCCCGGGACAGCTCGTTATCAACACCGCTGTAATTCTACGTGCTCCTCACCTGAGTGCAGCGGTGTTCCGTGCTCACTGGCTCCTCCACGGTGGCTGCCGAGGACGAGGCGCTGCCCGAAAACGCCATGTGCAATCGTGTGGTGCCACCTCGCGGGCAGCGGGACAACAGCGGGTCTCCTCCTGCAGGCCTACCCCGGGCTCGGGGGCAGTAAGGCCTTCATGGGGGTTCCTCAGAGAGGATCCGCAGCGAGCGGATCACCACCGTCTGTGATCCGCCACCGACAACTACAGGCCGGGATCTGTAATTTGCTTGACTTGCTACAGAGCACTCGATCCACAGCACAGTTAGTGACCAGTGACAACAGCCAAGGGTCAAACCGAATGGGACAGCTACACTATAACACGCCGGGGGGGGAGGGGGGAATAATTTTCACAGCGATCACTTGTTAGGGACATACATTTCTTACAATAGAAAAGCAAAAGCTTTACCTAATCCTCTGCTACACCAAGAGCAGGGACTCCTCAGCACTTCAGGACACCTCAGCCAAGCACCAGTCTTTGTAGCTCTGCCCTCTTCGGTGTCAGAGTAACGAATCACAGGGTGAATCACACTACTTCAACTTGTATGGCAGCAATTTTCACATTTTTAACACATACATGAATAACACTAGGGACTCTGGATCACTCACCTGCTTTAAAATGAACCACTTCTGAACTGCTTTAAGATAAAGGCTTTTTGCCAGCAGGACAAGGAAAGCATTTTATCTAGTCTACTGAGATTTAACATCTAAATGTACTTAAAAACTAATGTGGGACAGTTTGTTATCTCGCAGGTGAAGCAGGTTAACCGTAGAGGTCACAGCCCTTTTCTGTACATGACAGAGCTGTGAGGCTGAGTTTACCATAATAATTTTGCTATGAAGACATACAAAAGCCCAGAGTAAGTAAGTCATGAACAAGGAGTGGCACTGGCCAACACCTTCCTGTTCCAACCCATCATCTTGAAGGTGACAGAACCATCAAGCAAGGCTGCAAAAGGAGAACCCTCTTCTCCAGAAGCTGTTTGTGATACAAAACAGCCAACTGTAGAGGGACGAGCATTTAAAATCCTATAGAAAACTACTAGAATGACTAGCAAAGGCCAATTTCTGTGTACTTACCACAAACTGCAATCCTCACTTTGGACTACATATAGAAGCAGACAAGCTACCCAACAGTGACAGCCACAGGACCACAGAGGTCTAGGACACACCACCCAGCATGCCGAGGCCCTGCAACTCTTGCTGTGGTGTCCTGTGGTGCCACAACCAGCTCTTAAAATTACCTTGGATGCACCTAAACCAAGTTGCAGTCCTGTATTTTCAGTGCAGGAATGCTTTTGCAATGCTGCAGGGTGCAAGACATACTGAAATAGAGTTCTCTGTATTTTCTTTATGAATAAAAGGAAAGGGGGGTAAAAAAAAAAAAAAAGAAAACCAGGAAGAACAGAACAACAGAAACATCCATTTTCAGGAGGACACTTTACAGAAGAAACCTCTAAGAGACTGACCTGCTTAAGTTTCTCAAAACATTAAGACCAATGTTACAGTGCTGTTAAATACTGAGCAGCAAAGGATTTCTTCTGGCAGAGAAAAGTGTACAGAGACTGGTATCTGGAAACCAAAGCCAGTCCCATCTAGGCAGTGCAACCACTGTTACTCATCAGTTATTGTGCACAGCTTAATATTTATCTTCTAGTCAAGACTGCAAACCACCATCTTAACATGCACAATACTATTACTTATTTAAGGCTTAACACACAGTTCTGCACAAATGGACTGGTTCGTGGCAAAGTATCTTTCACAGCACTTCCTGGCCTACAAACACAGGAAGATGATAAATTCTTAATGTCATCTCTGATCACCCATCAAGGAAGGAACTTTTCTTCAGTTGTCCAGCAAAAAGCTGCAACTAACTTTTCAAAAAGGAATTCAGAAATTAGAAACCCCACCGGTAAATTCACATTTTCCTCATTATCTCTGCAATCTGATGAAATAACCCAACAAGTTTTAAAACCTGAATCGCTATCCATACATCAGCTGGTTTAGATTCACTAGCATGAGGCAAAGCGTGGCATCAGTACCGCATTTCTTGCTGGATTTCTCTCCAAATAACAGCATAGCTTCTACTACCACTGCATCAGATCCATTAACAAACAGACAGAACAGAGCAGCCCAAGTAAATACAACAGGTTTCAGCTCCTCACACTCCTGCTTTCAAGAAAACAAAAGACTTTTTTTGTGGTGGAACTGTATTTAATTATTTTTCATTTGCAAATTAAGAGAACACAAACCCCCCTCATTATCATATCAAAATGAAATAAGCCAAACCAACCCAAATTCATATTTTTAAAATGCTACAAAAAAAGGTGAAGCATCTACAGTGGAAAGAATAAAAAGCTTTTCAACTCCCTTTTCTGCAAAATTACACTCTGAATACTACCTTATACACACAAGAATGCAGCTCTCAGTAGAAAACAAATCCAGTGCAAAATAGTTTTAAACCCACATATTATCAGAATGCAATTGAAGTAAATTCACATTTGAAGAGAGCCATCACATTTTTCTCTTCAGCATCAAGATTACTGCACAAAACCAGTCATTTTTTCCCACAAGCATGAATACTTTACAGCCTTAGTGATTCTAAATGCAATATTGTGAGTTTCCAACATTTGTTACTGCTCAAGCACGCCACATAAAACACAGCCGTTCATACAAATGAAATGTGTTTATCTGATTAGGTGAATTCTTTCCTTCTCGTGCATCAACCTTGATGATGATTTTGCTGCACCAGTGAAGCTTTGCGATTCTGTGGTGACCCATTTTGACTTAGCATGACAATGATGATGATGTGTGAGAAGAAATCACAACCCCAAAAATACCCCAAGGGGGCTGACTTTGCAGGACCAACAGGACAAAAAAATGCAATGAAACCTTTCTCACTCAAGCAAGCTCACTATACTCTGATTACATTCTCAAAATGCAAAAATAGACTATCTATTGAGAACCCTGCTGTATTCCTTACAGACCCAGATCTCAGAGCAGAACCACACTTCACAGTTGCATAATAAAAAAGTCTCAAGATCTTTTGGCTAATGTGGTTTTATTGCCCAGGCAGAGCTCTAGGCTAACTCAGCCTAACGCAATTTACTTAACCCAAAAGTCACACTCCTCCACTGGAGCAGGTAATATAGAATTCAGGTATAAACAGTTGCCTGAGACTACAAAAAAAAAATAATATTATTAAAACAGAATTAGATTTTAAAAACCTCACAATCACGTTAACTCTATTGCATAGACTCCAATTGAGACACAGAAAGAAAACACCTGACAGCCCTGAGAGCATTAGTTAGTATTTTTTTCAAAATGAGGAGACAAATAGGTTTTTATGAGCACCAATGTGGCATTTCTCTCTTCCTATCTAAGCCCTGACTATAGAACACTTAGTTGCAACTCCACCACCAGTCCTAACACCTGAAACATCCAAAAGCTCAGGCCACTATTAACACTGCATTCAGATGACCATGCTACTTCCTTCAAAACTCAATGGGATTTTATCAAATCAGTGTGGCAGAGTGACTACCACATCAGCTCAGTTAAAACAAGCTTCAGCTATTGTTTTTACTTTTAATCAGTATTATTCAATATAAATATAAAAGTTGGACAAAGTTACATGGAAAATGTGGTTCCACAGGTGCTATTCATGGGATGAGAAATGTTTTTAGAATTCATTTTTCACAGCATCAAAGTTTTCACGAATGGTGAGGTAAAAGGCTAGGACAGCTGGCCACAGTCAGTAACAACAATCTTTTTGGAGGTTTTTCCACTCTTGGAACCAAAGCTCTCAATTTTTTTCACGACATCCATTCCTTCCTTTACATACCCAAAAACAACATGTTTTCCATCTAGCCTGTAAAACAAACAAAGGGAGTTTTACTTAAAATATCATAAAGACTGAACCAAACTGAGCTCAGTGAAGGAATGTCCAGCAGATCTTCACAGCTCTCACATGCTTATCAAGTCTATGGCAAAGGCACAACTGCTCTACAAGTAAAATACTTTTAGCTCTGGACTTAGAGGCATTCTGAGGGACAGCTGTTTTGTCACACCCACAGACCCTCCCCCTCAAGTAGCACATAACCATTTCTTTTCCATTGTAGGACAAGTAATTTGGAAATGAAAAACAAACCAAACAAACCAACCCCAAACAAACACACAGACACACACACAAAAAAAAACAACCAAAACCCACCAAACCAACCAAAAAAACCCCCGATCAGACCACAGACAAACAAAAAAAAAACTTAAAAAACCCAAATCCTCCAGGGTCCAGGCATCAATTTATCCAGTTAATATGCAGGGCTAAGAACCTACCAGTCAGTTTTTGCAGTGCAGATGAAGAACTGAGATCCATTTGTATTGGGTCCTGCATTGGCCATTGAAAGAACACCTGGAACAGCAGCACCAGGAGCTTATTAGTTTGGCATAACAAGTACACAGTGAGAAGAACAATTTTCCTCTGCACATTTGGATTAAGATGGACAGACAGAAGATGGGATGGTCCACACTGACTTGCCTTTGAGTATTCCCTCCAGCCCAGCCTCCCTTCTTTCCACAGCAAGAACGTTAGTAATATACTTCATTGTACACATTCTGAATGTGATTAACGTCAGCTAACCTCTATTGTGGTTCAACAGCAGCAGTAGTTTACTGTGATGAGGAAGTAATAATCCAAAAAGAGAGACTATAGAATTGAATCAGATGTCCTTATGTATGGCTCTTCCTTTACTTTTTCTAGATTTGACCTTAAAAGGATGTGCCTATGTTAGTAAATAAGAAATCCCAGATCACTTTGTTTCAACGTTTACTTAGATGATTATTGGAGAAGCGAAGTCTATGACTTTACGTTATGAAAGAGGACAATAAAAGCAGTAATTTCACCTTTGCAGAACTTGTAAGTCAAATGCAAAACCCATAAAAATACCTTATTCTGCAGTTCCTTTTACAGGAAGAGGAAGAGTGGCAATGTCACCTGTTACAGGCCGACTTACAGTGCCAGCTCTACTTTGTCAGTCTAAGTCTAGACAAATAAGCTCATGCCAGGGACCACACATTGTTAAACTTCTAGATATTTCTCTAACTAGCAAGTGTCCCTCCCATCTTGTTCTTTTTTTTAATACATATTCATAAAAAATGTTTCATTATAGGTGATAGTCAGTGGAAGGCAGAAAAAGTATGTTTATTTACCAGGTCCTATGTGCTTAAGTATGAAATTTTCATCTGGAAATCTACTGCCATAAATGGATTTTCCACCAGTTCCATTATGATTTGTGAAGTCACCACCCTGAAACAGAAACTGCTATTAACTTTAATAGCACACAAGCATCACTTTACATCAGAAATCATGCTACTGAAAGTATACTCACTCCAATTTAAAAGAAATAAAATGAGCAAATTGTCTTCAGGTTAAGAATGAGTATGGTCACATGTGGATTTAAACCCATGTAACCAGATGAAGGTACAATCAAGCTAAAAGTAAATTTCTGCTCCAGATATTGCTGATACTCTCCAACTGACATCCATAACTGCAACAGCCACCTTTCTGTGTTGCCAGCCTCGCTCCCAAATGTGATGCAATAAATGGTAGCAATAATTCTCGGAAACACCTCAAATGCCTCAAAACAAAATCACCCAAAATCATTACCACAGGCAAGACATCAAAACTTTCCTCTCTTTCTCTCTCTCTTCCAACAGGTATTAACACTGGTCAGGGTCTCCAACACTACTATTTGCTACTTCTAAGTCTTGTTCTTTGTGTTACACTCAGCTACACTCTGCTTGCTGAGATAGATGTGACCATCTGTCTTGGGTTAGACACACAAAACCCAAACAAAAATCCCCAGCAACTCGCAAGAGTGGCTACTAAACACTGCTCCCAGCAACCCGCAATTTCCTCTCCCAGAAGAGACATCACAAAGAACTCACACCTAACAAGTATTTCATGTCGTGTTCATCCTCCCGTTCCCACCTTGAGTAATCTATTATAGGTGGTGCTACAGCTACTCCTACACAGGCCCAGAGGTATGCTCTACAAGCTGCATGCCATGTGGAGGCATCTGAATTGTCAAGTCCTAGGTATGATGACCTCAATTAGGCTATACCAATTGCCTGAATCATATTACCACTCTATTTCAACATGTGGAAAGGCCTCTACTGTCCCCTCTTCTTTAAAAGATTTGAAATCTATGACTGTATTTCCACTTCAGTAATGACTTTCAAGTAATTCCTAAATATTAATTCATCCTATCACCATATCATGAAGTCAGACAGGGAGTATCCTCATTTTGTGTTTTTTTTTGTGGGGACAAAAAAGGCAGGTAAGAACAGACTGACACAGAACTTCACAAATTAGTGGCAGTATTAAAGTAGGATTTCTATTTTTCTTATATTTGTGTATTTCTGACCCCAGCAGGACTTCTAAACTTTGTCCCTTTGTCAGCATCACAAAATCTTACTTTCCATGTCAAAGGCAAGAAAATACGTACTTTACAGCACATTTGTCCCCTTACTCTTCTTAGAAATACGTCATAAAATTATGGCCTCTTGTTATGACAGCTGTGTTCTTCACTTGCAATTAAAAAATTCAGAAGGGGCGACCATCACAGTAATCAATTAATAAATAAAGCAGTTTACAACCTTCATCTTACATTTACAGTGAGATTCCAAAGATCGATCCCGACAAACCCTTTTGGTTCCCTCCTCCCCTCTACATTAGGGAGATGTTGAGAAAAAACCCCAGTTTTTTCTAAAAGAACTAAG
>JBCJKH010053747.1:2479-28325 GCA_039877255.1 Loriculus beryllinus
TGACCTGAATGAGGACAAACTCCACATAATCCCCAGCGGATAATATTGTTAGTATGAAAGAGGCTATTATTTTGCACATTTGGGAACGTCACTTTTTTTTATTATCAGGTAACCAATAGTCTTCGTATGATTGCCTTTCCCCCCTCAGGGCTGGCTATGAGTTCTTTGCTTCCCAAAGATAAATCCTGACAATGACTTTTCCCTGCTCTCTGGAGGCTGAGAGCAGGCTATTACAGCCTATTGCTTTACACGTTCTTCAGAGTGAAAGCGGTGCATTAGGGATCAATAAAATAGATCACTCTTGCTTCAGGCCATTACACTTGCCTGCATTTATGCCTATAATAAGATGACACTGCATTCCTTAGTGTAGGTGTTTAAGAAACTTTCCCTGGGAAGAGATGGCTCCATTACAGACCCAGCTACAAACCATTCTGCATTTTTTGTTACCTATTTCAAGCAGTAAGACCTTGGCCAAGGGGGGCTGATCAGTGGTCCAGTTCAGCTTTGCTGTGTTTAAGTCCCTAATTTTGCTGTACGTACCATGAGCACTATGCAAGCTGAGGAAGCAAAGTCGGTACAAGTGTCACAGGCAACAGAACAGATTTCTGTCAAGGCATTTCAATCACTTTATTTATCATCAATTAACACTAACCTCCTCTCCGTCCCTTCCAGGACGGCTCTTTGCTCTAGCCCTTGTGCATGAAAGAGTACCCCCCTCCTCAGTGCAATGCAGCTCTTGCCCAGGCAGCTGAGACAGACCATGATGTGCCCAGCAGTGCTCCACAGTGTTGTGATGCCCCACACTCCCAAAAGGAATCTAGCTCTGATACTGAACTGAACTGCAGCAGGACTGCAGGCATCAGGCACAACCCTGACACTACTACAAACTTATTCTCCCATTATGTCTGATAGAGATCTTTCATACTTCAGATTATATATCTTACCACTGCTGTTGACTTGCCTCTTGTTAATTCTCTGGGACAGGATTTGTTTCTGATTATGTCTACATCCTGCCTACCTTAAGCTGTACCATCTACTATAAAGAAAATAGCATGACAAATATTAACTACCTGATCTGTTAAGCATTCCTTGGCTAGTGATAACTTTATTCCATTAGTCATGTTCCTTGTGTGAATAGACAAACAAAGCATGGGTGTAAAAAAAATTGGATTTTATTTACGTAGCATCAACATTTGTATGTATTATATGCCACTGAGACTATTAAAGACAATTCCTGCCTTAGATTCTAGAAGAGAGATAAAACAAGGTGGCAAAATGAGAATTCAAGCTTTGAAGGATTGCGTCATGTTATTTTTTTCACGACAATAATAGTAACTTCAATCTTATGGGCCTATCAAAAGGAAGAGGCTTCAGGAAGAATATGAGTAGCAATGTAGTGAGGCTTCATCATCCATCCCTTCTTCAGACACAACACACTTTTGCCATTATTAACTCGGCCTTCAAAAACATGGATCAGTCTGCTGTCTGGATTCTCAGAGCCACAGTATTTTTCTCTTCCACATTTCATCTCACTCCTTTACACTGTTTAGATTATTAAAAAAAAAAAAAAAAAATCTGTTCCGAAGACCTAAGCTGCTGACCTTAAACTCATTTGTGCCTTTTTCTATTCTTGGTGCCTTTACTGGCTTTATTCATCTTCCATTTCCACCTCCATTCTCATCTCATCCCCCTTCAGATTCACCTCTTTATTCTGTGGGGTCCTAATTGGCCTTGTGGCATTTTCTTATACCTCTTTTTTTAATTGTATTTTATTTTTTAGTTTCCAGTCTCTCCACTCAGTCTCATTCTTTGTGCCTTTCTTTTCTCCTTTCCCTTTACCTCTTCCTGTTCTAAAGTTTCTCCATTATGCTCCCCTACTTTTGGATACTTTTCTCCTTCACCACACCCTATTTGGGCTCCACTTTCTCACCACCTCTTAAGCTGAACCATCTCCTCCTGTTTCTTCCCTTTCACACATCCAACAGTCTGCCTCATTTCTTTCGCTTCTTCCCTGTACCTATTTTTCCCAAATCCCAGCGGGCTGGTGCCCAGCAGCAGTTAGGGGCTCTGTTCCTCCATCATAGGAGATGGTGCTGGCAGTCCAGCAGAGGAGGAGATGAGGCAGATCTAAAAGCTGCAGCGAGCAAACTCCCACTGGTGGGAGCCGAAATTTGGGCTCACGGCCACGTATGTGCTCAGCTTAAAGGAAGCCTTGGCCACCGAAATGGGTTGGAGTTGTGCCAGAGGGGACAGGAGCATCTCATTACCAATTTCAGAGCCAGTCCCCCTGGCAGTGTAGCTGGAACACTGATAGCTTTTTAGGTGGGTCACATTAACTAGGGCTGTATCAGGCCATTTTGTGCTTCTCTGAATTTGTACATCAATCTCTCACTTTTGCGAGGCTTACATCTCATGAAGCAAAGTGAAATCATTAACACATGAAGGTTTTAAGGCCTCTCTGTTGTTTCCTGGCTCAGGATTGCCGTCTACAAAGGGCCAAGATCCTGCACGGTTCATGTGCTTCAGAAAACTCTGCTTCATATAATAATAACGGTCCTCACACTGAAATGATAATCACAGGTGTTAATTTTGACTGATTACACAAATAAGGAAACTAAAGCAGTAAGAAAACTTCTGAAAGCCTGTCAATGTCTTTGAGATGAAAAATCGTTTCAAAGCTTCATCCCCCAGTGCTGTGGAGTCTGACCCTTTCACTGATCTTCCCTGTAATTTTAGACAACATATATTTAATTTGATTGTGTTCTTCTCTGTGACTTGCATCAACAGCACTATCTTATGCTTATTTCACCAAAAATATATCAAACAAGTGAAACAACTTTACTCAAGGCTTAGTCAAACCTCAGAAGACTTGAATATTGTATTGTTCTTTCTAACTAGAATATCTGCTGAAGGTGAAAATACTGAGACTTCAAAGGCTGCTTACTGAAGTAAAATAAAAAAATACAGATTTTGGTTCAGTTCAGGCATCCAGAACTGCATCAATAATAAGCAAAACAAGAGCTTTTTTGTTCCTGAAGCTAACTGGCCAAGCAAAACAGCCCAATTCTTTTGTTTCCAACACAGCACAATCACACTAAAACAAGGCAAGATCTGACAAGGGCAGTTTATACCACAGCCAAGCCTGTGGCCAGGCTGTGCTCACAGTCTAACTGTATGAGCAATTGCAGGACAGAACTGTTCAAGGCCATGCTGGGCAGAGTCTTGGGCGACATGGTCTAGTGTGAGGTACCCATGCTCATGGCAGGGGGGTTGGAACTAGATGATCTTAAGGTCCTTTCCAACCCTAACTATTCTATGATTCTATGAGCCTCGCCTTCACCAATAAATTAACCAGCACAGACAGCACCTGCAGTCCATATTATGGCCCTCAGGTCAGGGTAAAGCCCACATTTGTACTAGATAACATTAGTGGCACCAATATCACAAGGTGAGTTTTTTGACATTACAATGTGAAACTACCAGAAGAAATTGAAGGTTAGTTGTGCAGTTTTTTATCATAATAATAATATACTGGGGCAATAGTTTGGACACATATTTCATTAAAAAGTTGCTTTTGTCCACAGAAACTATAGAAATGCCAAAAACCTAACTGATTTTCTATTTCTTCTAAAGGCACTTCATTTAAAAATCAAGGGAAGATAAGCATAAGACTACAAAATACAAAATACTTCTCATTATATTGCAAAATAGCAATGAAAACCTTTCCAGGTATAAAGTAGCGCCTGATTTTAGAGTCCTTGGGTATGTGTACCACTCCCGAGTACAAACACAGAGACAGCAACCAGGCAGTGTGTCAGAGTAACAGATTTATGATCAGGAGCAAGTTTGGGAAACTTTGGCAAGCATTCTCTGAACTGTGTTTATTTTAACTGACTTAAGTTCATCTTACGGACCTTAAAACTCCATTTTTAAGGAGGCTACAAATGGGCAAGTAAGAGGACAACTGAAAACCACCTTCTTTGTCTCTGTTATAAACCGTCAGTGATGCAAATGAGCCTGTTAGAAAGAAAGGATTATTATTTGAATGATGGAGTAGGCTTCCACATTACCTTTGAGGCCTGGAACAAGAATTTGAACAGAGCAGGACTCCTCTGCAATATGTTGAGGATATCCAGACCTTAGCAGTGACAGGAAGGCAAGGCTAATTAGAGTCACCAAGAAAACCAGATCTCTCTTCATAATGAGCACTTACAGGTCACTGACTCCTAAACAAAAGAATGAATAAACAGTTATAAGAATTCCAAAGACTTTCAACAGTTTCCGAACATATGCAGCATCCTACTAGAAACACTCTATTTTTGCATGCCATAACCCACACGCCATGAGAAGGACATGTACAGGTCCTCCAAGCAGGTTGCATGCTCCACAGACATACATGAAACATGCAGCAGACATTCAGCAGTTTATTTTGGTGTTAGACTGGGTAGCATAAAGCTCAGAAGAAATTTAGTTAAGAAATAAGAGACTAAGAAATGGTAATAATAGGCAATTTTGTGTTCAAGATTTCTCATTAGAGGCAGGGATCTAGAAAGGTTAAAGGGGAAAATACAGTATACGGGCTTGCACTGAAAGTTGTTACTACTAAGTTGTCACTTAGGAAGAGTGCATACTGCCCTAAAGAGGCAATTCAGCATACGGTCTGACCAACCTAAAGGCCTGAAATTTCACTTCACATCTACCTGAGCACTGAAATCGTGACCAGCAAACTGGCTGACACAACAGCCTTCACGTAACTCATTGAGGGTGGAATGTAGATAATATTTCACAGTATCATGCAATGAAGTTACATCAGAGCCTTCAATAAGTCCTGAAAAGATTCATCTCTGAAGCATACCCTTGTCTAAGCCAACAAGTGAAATGGCTTGCCTGGTATTACACGGTGAAGAGATCTCTCAGAAAAAAAACAATATAGAAATTGAGTTTGTGTGAAAAGACATTCAAAAGCTGATGTTCAGGGGGCCTGCAGAAATACTCTTTGACAAAAATGTTATTTATGTGCTTCTAGTATGCTTTTCCAGTCCTTTCACCAAGTCTCTGTACTACACAAACAAGCTGAAAGTTATATCAGGGTTTCAAGAGAAAGAACCCGTATATCATCTTTTATAGCCACAATACAGATGTGCATTTTACATCTAGAGAAAGAAAATTGGGCTGTATCACTCTGCACTCCCTGATTCCCTTCAAAAAACAAGCCAAGTAGGATTAGGCACAGGTGTGGGGCAAGTTTATGGGTCTGTGTGTCTCACCATGCTGGGCATGTAGGACAGTGGATCTATTATTTTGGGGATGGCCTGAATGTATAACTGTCCTTCAGCAGGGATGGAATAATAAGGAGCTTCAGGGTGAGAATGTCCTGGTGAAACATACCAAAAATTTATAGGATGGAGCAAGAAGGCAGTAGACTGCCATCCATGTGCAGGAAAAATCAAGTTTGCCTGTACTACTTAAGGCCCCTGTTTCAACTTCATTACCTTTTAGTCTAGCAGATGACAATACAGACTATCTAAATAGAGATGCATTTTGTACCCTTACCAACACTCCTGTCAGACTACTAAGTACTAACGTCATTTACAAAGTCTCCCCTCACATCTCAGGGTACAGCCTCTGGAGGGACAACACTCACTCATATGCAGATGCTTACAGTATTTTTTCCCTTTTCAAGAGCACTCAGTTACCACAGTTTTAATTATGATACCACAACTAAGACTACGGCTCATACATACATGTCTGAATCAGCTTCAAAATACCTAGCTCAGGCATTGCTAGGAGCACAGAAGCCACACAAGTACAAACCTTGGTGGCTCAAGTATTTAGGCCACATTAAGTTTTGTCACAATTGCAGGAACATCACTCAAGGCTTCTCAAGAATTCAGGCAAAATTGAATTTTGCCACTCAAGGGAAGAGTAAAGGGAATTTGGATGTAAAGCTTCTACCGTCATGGAGAAGCAGCAACCAGCCCAGCTTCCCAGAGCTTTGACAGACAAAACCAGCAAGAAAACATTTGCTGCATTGCTGTCCTCTTCTGTCCTGGGTTACTGCCTCTTTTGCTTATGCAGAGAGACAGCCCGAACTACCAGAAACCAGGTCAGGCCACTGATCACAGCTGTTTTCTAAGGTTACGCAAACTATTTGACCAAAGTATCAGACCTCTGTGATAGCACCCTTCTCCCAGATATCCTCATATGAATACCAAATAAATTACTTCACATACACTGAGCTTGAATTTGGCCACATCTCCCCACATGCAGATTCCTAACTCCATGGTACAAGGCATTGCATCTTGGTGTTCTTTGTGGCCTAGAGGAGCTCACAGTATCCACATTGGATGGTCCTGCCTCTTTTTGCCAAATCCATGATCCAGCAAGCAGAAGAAAGAGCAATAAAAATTAGCTAAGAGGAATGGTTGAGGAGAAGGATATTTCTCCAGATCTTCCTTTCAAAGGCTTCTGTGGCCAGTCTTAGCACTTAAATAGTGCTGGCAGACTGAAAAGTGAGGGGATCCATGGCAACAAAAGGCTTCACAATCCCAAGTTGAGGACCAGCGTTTCCTATGTGGGAAAGCAGTGTGTGTGGCTACCTCAGCCAGCCAGAAGAAACTTGTGCCTGGTAGTCTCTTCCTGACACCTGAATATATAACTCTCAATAGTGGAAAACTGTGAAGGACAGGAAGTGGGACCATCCTGAAGAGCAGTCACACTGAAGCTCTGTGGGCTGAGCAAAGAAAGGACCTGCCTGCCTTAGCCTGCAGCTCCCACATCGCAGCCCAGGAGATCACCTGGCCACCAGCCTGCAGAACATCCTAGGCACAGTATCCCACTATTTCTTTGTAGCAGAGATACTTCAGGATCCAGAAGATCAGACAAAGAGTCTTTCAAGCAAAGCACTTCAGATACACAGCTGAAAGCCTAGAGTTTCACCATGAGCACCCAGCAGGCTGGTGATAAGGATTCTTGACAGACAAGTCAAAGGAGACAGAAGGAATTGAAATTAGGAGGGTGCTCCAGATTGCATTAGTGAATAAAAAGGCAGCAACTCCTCCTCTGGTTGCATTTTATGAGGTTTTAGATATATCCAGACTACAGCTGAAACATCAAAGCCTCCAGGTACATTAAATATTAATCTGCCTTTGTGAACTGCTACACAGCTTAGAGACGATATGGGTATGAAGCAGCAGAGAACTGTCAGGGCTGCTTGGTGGCTCTGCTCAGCAGCCAGTTATGAAGGATTTTCTGGGTAAAACAAAACCTCCAAAGAGGCTTCATCACATTCCCCACCACCTGCTGATGCTGCAGGGCTTAAGAGCCTCAGAGACACAGGGGATACACCTCACCCTGTCTCATGATAACCTGACTTGCAGAGAAAATGGACTTGTTCTATAAAACGGAGCTTCTTAGTGTCAGTAAGGTCACAACACCCAGACCTTCATGAATACTTGGGAAATTACCTTGGTCTGAGAAGAGCCACTAACAGGAAACCTCTGAAGAGGTTGCAGATCAAATACTTTATAGAGTCTGCAGCTGCAGTAAAGAGCAGAAATCAAACCAAAATCATTTTGGATATCACCTTCTCTGCCTTTTCCTGCTTTAAAAATAAACCTTCTCTTCTGCAGTTAAAATTACCTTGTATGATTGAAATAAGCGCTTGATCTCCAGGTATGTGCTGCAGCAGCACCTTTCATTTCAAAATCCTGGAAAATTCCTTGCCTTTCTGACCTACCTCCAAGTCCTTTCAGCCCCAGATTCAGAAAGGCATGTAGAAAACTAAATCCCACTGAAATTGGTCCTCAGAAAAAGGTGCCAGCCTGCTTTTTCAAACACAATTTTAGCTCTGGTATTTAGACTATCTTCAGCATTGAGAAAACCCGGGGAAGAGAAAAACCTATAGATGTTCAGCACTTGTAAAAGTATGAATGTTTTCACTGTCTACACAGGGGTCAGGAGTCAAATTTGCAGCACTAACAATGGTGGCCATTAAATCAGCATAAGCTGAAAGCTTTGAAAAAAAAAATAAATGAAGAGGAAAAGGAAGCAATTGCATGGCCTTTCCTTAAAAAGATCTGCCTCAGTTGCCAAGACAGAAGAGGTTTATTAAGCCAGGTTTGAAATAAGTCCTTGAGAGGTCAGAGAATCCCCAAAGCACCATAGGCTCACTCACAGCTGCTGCAGGATGGGCCAGGCAGCTGGCACCCAGCACTTCTTGAGCTCCCCAGCTCTCTACCACGAGCTGTGAATGGAAAGGTTGGAGATCACTTCAGCTAGCAAACGCCTCATGCTGGAAGACCCTGTTCCACAAGGGCTGGGGACTTATTGCACACTGTTATTGTGGACCTAGAAGCAACAACACAGATAATCTGCCCAGTTGAATCCAAATGGCTGAGAAATGCAAAAGGAAAATGCTGCTCACTGGCATTAATGCTCAGTGAGCCAATAGCTATGGAGTGGCTGTTATCCTCTGTATAATCCTAAGGGGCTCCTCTTGGATCTGTTTTTATTTCACTATCACTGAGCTGTTTTCACTCATGATTTTTTTAAGCTATACTTCATTCTCAGGGATCTGAGCTGAATTATGTATATTCTGAGTTGAGAACGTTCCTGGTACAGGCAGGCACAAAAATCTGCAGAGCCACAGCCATTTGGTGGGTGATTTTCCCAAGCGGGTTTGAGTCAGCACTACAGATGAATCAACAGCTTTCAACAATTTTCACTCTCCTGACTTTTCCAGTCCTCGTCATCTGCATCCCCACACCTCCCAGAACTATCTGGCAGCCTGTGTATCCTCAAATGCCCCGGCAAGCCCAGAGCCTCATCCTAACAGATGAAACACATACCCCCTCAATCAGGCCAGTGAAAGGCAATGCTGTGACACAGACCTCACGCTGTTTCAAACATTTTGAGAAGAGAAAAGCCCCCCCCCCAAAGCCCCCAGAATTAAGTCCCATGGGTACAAGAGTAACACCATCAGAGCTCAGCACAGATCAGGGATATGTTTCTAGGGAAAGCAGGGAGCCACAGAAGGGACAAGCCTCCAGCCTGTGTATGCAAGCTGCTTCTCATCCCTTGGCCTGAGGGCTGCGGATCATTCTCTGGAGAAGATGCCTTTCACACTGGAGATGAAACCCGTGTCACTGACCTCTTCTTTCCCCATTATAGCCTTGCTCATAATCCTAACCTACATATGTTTTGTGTAGCTATGCTTTCACTTCATCTCATTTGTCCTCTGAGCTCCTTTGTGCATTACCTTGGGTAATCAGTTCACTATTTAGCTAGAATATTAAAAAGCAGAAACAATGATAAAGCTGCTTAAATTATGGGTGATTATTTTCATACCATTGCAATGCTCTGAAATTAAATTCTATGTGTTGATTTAAAGGTTAAATCAATGGGCTTGAAAGATAAATATATATATATATACACACATATAATCCCAAAATGTTAATATCATAGAATTTGAAAAACAAGGATTGTAGCTGCCATGGCTATGTGAAATCTATGGAGCATGAAGTAGCATAAAGCAGAGACATAACACATTTCACGTCCTGATGATGCTGAAGAACAGCAAGGTTTGCTGCAGAGGACAAAAGAGTGAGTGTACACTGATGGGAAGCTAACATTACCTGAAAACCTAACTGATAGGAAGTCATTGGTTACCCCGCAGAGTACACCTAATTCTGGCTCAGCAGAGCTATTTCCTCAGACGATGCTTGTGAACTGCAAGGGGCTATTAGTTCCGAGTGCACAACGTAGGTGCCCTTGTCATACATAGGAATAGTAGTTCCACTTTTCACCTAGAAGAATGTTGGCTTTTTTTTTCAAATTGAGACAAATTTCTTCCTATTTCTGTCGAAGTCAATGAGTTTATGTCAGAATTAACTTACTGGCATCTGTGCTGAAAACATAAAACCAGGGCTTCAGCAAGGGTGAGATGAAAATAGTTCCAGAAGGGGACAAATATGTTTTCAAAACCTGGAACTAGAGAGCAGTGGAACCTGAGTGTCAAATCTCTCACGATAGCTCTGTATGTTTAGGTAAAGAATAAAACTCAAGTAGAATTTTAGATTTGCATAAAATGTCACTCAGAGATAACTGGAAATACTAAACAAAATTTCTCCTGCTACATTTTAACCAAAGCCCCTATAAGAATACAAGATCTCTGCCATAGCCTCATTTTCAGCGATAATTTACAGAAATAGTTCGTGATTTTGGGTACGGTCCTTAGTCAGATCGAATTTTCAGTGTTCTTAACCACCCCAAAATTAAAGAAATACAGGGGTCAGTTCTAAAACCTGGGTCTAAATAGTCTCCGTTCAGCCCCACTCCTACAAAGCACCCACATACAAACCTGACTCTATCCCCACACACCTATATGCAGGAACTAAAACACAAAGGATTCAGCAAGAACCAGTGAATGAGGTAGAGAATGCTGCATTTCTTTACCCGAATAAATAACTGCTATTTACATATGCATTTGCCATTTTATTTTTGAAGATTTAAGGCATTGCTTTTCAGCCCTCCATAGCCACAGAGGCTTAGGAATGGCTGCAGAAGTTGACACACCTGTGCAATGTTTAAGTGCTTAATGCTCATTCAACCAACTTTTGCTTTCCAACATGTGTTCATCCTCCAGGTACCTTGAAGTTTTTCCAGTAGGCCTGACAGCTGTTTTCTTGAGGGCACTGGATAGGCTCAATAGGCAAATGTAACCTGCCGAGGGTGGTCCCAGTCCTGCTGCTACTTTGTTGGAGGTGCAAAGAGACAAAAACATCTAGGAAGGCCTCATCCAAGCACCCCAGACGTATCAGCAGCAGTGTATGCCTTTGCACAACAAAAATGGCACTCAAGTATTGATCCAAAAGGTGAGAAGTACCAGCTATGGAACGTACTTAACTTAAAAGAATTTGAACCCCAAAGATCCAGTTCCCCCTGACAGTAATTTATCCTACTGGATGGCTGCAGAAGGTACACTACACTCAGGCATGCCACATTAAAGAATGGAAGGCAAGCAGGGAAGAGGTCTGGTGAAGCCAGCTCACGCCTAATGGTAGGACATTAGACTAAAAAGGGGCAAAATGAGTTTTCTTCCTTCCCTGCTTCTTTATTTAATGGACCACAATTGCCTTATGTATGAACACATGCACAGGCCAGGAATGCCCAGACAGAAGACAAAAAGCTAAGCAAAGCTATTTATGAGGCTAGAGGAAAGCAAGAGAAAAGACACAGGATGTAGAGACTGCCACTAGGACAAACACAGAGCAAAAGTGAAAAAACTGAGAGGCCTGACCAGGGGAGAGCAGCAAAGGGCAGAGGGAAAGATGGCCATCCCTGAGTGCAAGCGGATATGAGACAGGCTTGGTTTTGGTTGTGCCAGTATCCTAGTCCTCATTGAAGCAGAACAAACAGAACAGAAACAGCTTTTGCCTCCATTTTCTCTCACAAGCTACGTGATAGCTACATTTAAAGGAGGTTTTAAGAATAAAGGGAAGCCACTTGACTGCTGTCCAGTCCTCCCCAGTGCTGCAAGTATGACACCTCAAAAAGTGAGCCACAAGACAGAACACAGCTAGCATTAGAAGATGCCTGTTTATTGGGACAACGTTGCTTAGCTCCAGATCTGAAGCTAGTAGAAATTATAAGCAAACCTTTGGGTGGGATTTAACCATTCTGTCTGGGGTGCTCAATCTGAGAAAGTCACCCTGAGAGTCCTGTATAATTAAGTCAGAGAGAGACACCTTGACATGGGTGTTCATTTCATCCTAAAACAAGTCAGAATTGATTCTGGAGGTACCTATTAATTGCCCAACTTGACTAGCTCAGCCTTGTAGGTACATAAAGTTAGGTGAAGGGAGTCCCACCATTGATAATTAGCTAAACCAATCTATGGGAGGGCTAACAGCAGCCTAGCTCCCCCACTGCAGTCACACGTTACCCTCCCGCTCTCCATACTGTCACCATCTGATCCCATCATGCGCTTGCACGGGCTGCTACACCAGCAGAAAGCTATTCTTTTTGTAATGTGTTTCAGTTGATTTACTTCCTTGGTTCCTGGTGAGGGAAATATGGCCATCATTCCTGTGACAAATGTTGCCAGTCAGGGAAAGAAATGCCCTTCCCAGCAGCCAAGATGGCCTTCAGTGTGTTATAAAACTATGCTTTTACATGCCAGCAGCATACAGAAAACAGAAAGATGCGTAAGTGAAAGAATTAAAGGGACTAAATACAGCAGGGAAGAAAGGGGGAGGAGGGGAAAGGCACATAATTACAGTGGGAACATTTTAAAAGGAGGAAAGATATGGCAAAACACCAGGCTGCAATGGAAAATAATATCCAGCAAAAGACACAGAGCATTTGAGACAGAACAACATGAGGTATGCAAGCCACCGAAAGTCATGGACATGATCCAAGAGTGTTATCCTCAAATGACAAGGACATACTTCTCGGAATGATATCCGCAATATAACAAACACCATGGTGCAAAAGCAGGCATGATCGAAATTTTGCATTTGAACTGTGGCAGTGTCAATGCAATTTCAACAAAAGGTTATTTTTGTTCTCAGGCTGAAGATCTGCAGAGACCAAATAACACTCTACATGTGATTCTATACTGAAACTTTCATACCAGCTCACAGGAACCTGGGAAAAGGAGGAAAGTAAGTCCTATTAGTGACACAAAGACCAACAATACTTTCAGTAAAATGGCCAAGCCTCACTCTAAAAGTAAGAGCATCGAAGAAAGCCTCACAGGAAATACACCCACATATCTTCACTGGACAAGTGAAGGGTAAGCTTGATAGCAACAGAACTATACAATGTCCTTTCACTCTCAGAGCCCTGAAACATCTTTCTAAGCACAGATAAGGGAAAGAAGACAAAAGGAATGGGAACCTTCCAAAGTGACTCCCCAGATTAAGAGAAATCATACAGTTGGTACATAGAAATAGCTGTAGAAGCAAAACAGGAAAAGAAAACAGGTTTCTATGGGTCTGATAGGACTTAGCAAAAGCACATGCAAAGATGTATGTTCCTGCAGATGACTAGACATAAAGTTAGTTCTCAGGAATTGAAGTATTCTTACACTAGTATGCTACAGCAGACTTTCACTGATCGGTCTATATTACTGGCAACAGTCACGATCCTATTTTTAAAGGTACACCAAACGGAAACCAGGCAGAAAGAACATCTTTCAGGAGCAAAACATTCCCCAGAGCAGCTCTTATATATATCACAACACATGCATCTGAAATCCTTTGCCATGTACAAATATTTTTTAAAACTGAGAAAGCATACAAGTAACTGCATGCAATGCTTCTGACAATCTCACCTCATTTGGAAAAAGAAATGTGAATTCTGAAAAAAACCAGAACGTGTCGAATACAACCTGCAAACAACGATGCTTCTCTGAATTTGTATAAACTGAAGGCATTACTTCCCTTATCTGTATACCATAATGCTTCTGCTATCAAAAGATTCTTGAGGATGATAAACCCCTTTGCAAATTTTTAATTCAAGTCTTTCCATCTAACCAACTGCGCTGAGAATAGCAGTTATTCTGGAAGACAAACATCATACTAACGAATACCTTGATCCTGTTTCTTTCCCTTAGTTTTTGTTGCTGAGCAGACATCACATGGTATGGAATATCTCTTTGGTCAGTTTGGGTCAGCTGTCCTGGCTGTGTTCCCTCCCAAGATGCCCATCCCCAGCCTACTGGTGAGGGGGAATGTTGGAGAAACAGCCTTCATGTTGCATAAGCACTACACAGCTGTAGCCAAAACACTCAGGTGTTACCAACACCTTTCTAGAAAACAATACAAAGCACTGCACTATTAGTGCTGCTATAGGGGAAAATTAACTCCATCTCAGCCAGACCCAGTACATCAGAATCATTTACAAAGCACCTGACAGATCCCAGCATCAAGTGTCAAGAGATCCCAGTAGCAAGTGTCAACAGATTGTTTTACATGAAAGGACACACACCTTGTTGCAGTTGACACAACTTCCCTCAGCAATATCAAGTTGGTGTAGTTTACACAAGCTTGGTATGTACCATCCAGAAACATGCCATCCAGAAACTAAACTCAGGATTTGCAAGACCTGCAGTGCCCAGCTGGTCTCTTTTCAGATGAGAGGGCTCCCGTTTGACAGTGAAATTGCCCCAGCATCTATAGAGAGCACTCTTTTTCAACAGCATACTAAGTTCTCATTATACCTATTGCACTGTGGAAGCAGATGCAGCAGTGAGCACAGTCTGCATAAAAATCAGTGGCCATTTAGAGCACTTCTGGAACATCACCTACTTACCTATCTCCACAAAACTTAATACAGCTGCGTCCAATACAACACACAGACATTCTGAGCTTAAATAATTCTGAAGACACAATAATAAAGACATTAAGATATCTGGAAACCAATAGAAATTTTCACATTCTACCCAAGAACATCTCAAGGACTTCTTTAGAAAAATCAGCTTCCTCCTCATTATTTCCGCAACAAAACAAGCAAAGATTATCTATGAATGCTCTGTGAAGAAATACACCTAGGACTGCCCTTGAAAAGTCAAAAGAAAAATGGTACTGAAAAAATCGGCAATTCTCCCTTGAAGATTTAACATTTAGGATTACATTCAGAATTACTTAAATGGAGCAGACATAAGGAAATAGCTATGTATGCTGTCTACGGATTTTAAACTAATTTTGAAATATCTAATTGTAAATTACTGTTATAGATTCATGTATTCATGAGGGGTTTATATAACATTCATAAAAAAAAGGAAAGCAGAGAGTGACTACAGAATTTTTGGCACTTCACAATTACATGAAAGGCAGTTCTGTCATGAAAGCACTAAACAGCAAAGGAAGAAAACCCCCAGTCAAGAGTTTTTTCAGCTGCAGCTCATAACACGGCTCTCATAACATCACCTCACTACTGCATCAGCTTTACAAGTTCATTTCATGACTAGAGAGAAACACTGCAAACACATCTGTTGGTGCAGTTGACAGATCTATCACCCTGGAATCTCCCCAGCACACGTAAGCAGCGCCTCTCTTGCTCTGCCACATGTTCTCAATATCTGTTTCCTTAACATTTCTTGCACTCCACTAACCATTCAGCCATCAGAGACCTGTTTTCTCATTACACCATTCTGATGGGAGAGCTCATTTTTCTTTTCCTATGTAATAAGACTTTTTTTCTATTTCCTGTGTTAGCCTTTCATTACATTCTTGCCTGATGTTTATATTTTGATTGGCCACGATTACTGTGCCATCTAACCTTGCCAGCAACTTCTCATACTATTATTTTTAAAGCTCTTTAATTTCCCCAAATTAGATGATCTCTTACGAATCCTTCTCCGATGATATTAAATAATGTCCTCACAAAGACTTCCATGCTTTCTTGTCTCTCCTGAACTCCAATATAATCAACAGCCTTTGGTGTACAAGAATCACTTAAAGAAGTGCTTGTGAAGCCTTT
The DNA here is from genome assembly GCA_039877255.1 of Loriculus beryllinus. NCBI lineage: Eukaryota > Metazoa > Chordata > Aves > Psittaciformes > Psittacidae > Loriculus > Loriculus beryllinus. The sequence goes on from JBCJKH010053747.1 coordinate 17,966, forward strand.
TAAAATGGATACAAGTTATTTTGGTGCCTTCTTCAGTGAAGATGAATGATTTTTGAACCCTTCTGCCTGTGTGCAGTACATTCGCTAACCAGCCAAACCATTTCTTGTAAGCTTCATTGTCCAGCCCTTGCAGCACAGAAACCAGCAGACTGCCTCTGCATGCAGCCCAGCTGGAGATCAATCAACCCGTGATCTGTGGTCTCCTGGAGGCCCACACACTCTTTCGAAGGAGTCCACTAAAGATGAATAAATGCATGCTATTACCAGCAAGGTTCAATACCTGCTGAAATCATCAGCACCATCACAGGTGAATCTGAAGAGTTCCACAGCTAAGCCTGAAAATCACTCAAACTGAAAATCTTAGAGAGTACTATCCAAATGACTTCTTGTTGCTATTTATGCTTATTCCACAGTTACCTAATCATACTAACAGGAGCAAAAGAAAAATTATCACAAAGTGAGCAATGCTTAGCACCAAAGACGGACACCAGGAACCTGAGCACAGCTATGGACACAGCTCCATTCCTCAAGATCCCACTCAAAAACCAGCCAGAACTGAAGAACTGAACTCTTTCCATTCTCCATCCTTTTCCATTCTTCACCCCTAAATCTCCAGGTGAGAGTTGTTTAAGTCACTATTGGCAGTACTAGCACCGGATCTTTACCTATGGCCTGTTCCCAAGTCCAAATAAAGCACCCAAAACCATCTCCCAACAATTTGGCAACCTTAAAGCAGAAGGTGCCTATAGTTTTAGCAGAAAACTTACTTGGGTGACTAGCCTTACTTACTTCACAGACCAGAGATGGCTGACATATAGCCTGAAGGGGGCAACAAGACGCTGTTCTTTCATATAGGTCATTTATGTCCATCAAGTAAATGTCCAAACTCCTTCAGTATCCACTAAGCACTTTAAGCGGAAAGTTAATAGAAAACACTGCCATTTCCAAGGAACATACTTCCCTTGACTGTTCAGACTTTTTCTTTTCTAAAACCAAAGCAGTGTCAACATCAGAAACTGTCTTGAGAGCTGTGGACACAATCTGAGATGTTCAGTGGTCCCACTTCCAATTTCCCATGTCAGTTAGAACAAGGGCAACTCGCCAGCAGATGGGAAGTGGGGTTTGAAGCAGTGCGATGAGCTGCATGCAGAGCTCTTGCTTTCCAGGAAAGTGCTCCCAGCCAGTATATTATTGCACGACAGCTGGGTAGCAGCAGTTTTCATTTTTCAACAAGAATGGTAGAAACCTGTTTTCTCAGAGCTAGTTTTCCAAGTTTCCATGCCCGTAGGACAACTGGGCACAAACATTCAAGCTGAGGTTACAGCTTCTGGAACTCAAGTTCCTGCAGGCACCTGGCAATAAAGTTGGTGAATTTATCCACTCCCACATCCAGCAGACGGAATCCCGAAGCATCTCCCTCACAAGCATTTTCCAGATAGCTGCTGTGGCCATCACACACAGCTGGCTGTGGCAAGTCATTTTCTTCAGCACTTCATTTTCCTCCATTCGCTTCCTATAGCATGCAAACATTGCTGATTCTTGGTCTGAAGTCAGGTATCTAACTTGCAGCACTGTGAAACTGTATTAATGTGTTTTATTGTTGGACTAGGTGACCTTTAAAGGTTCCTTCTAACCCAAGTCATTCTATGATTCAGTATATAAGAAAAACAATATAAACCCTAAAACTCCTCACCATCCATCTTACTGCCCTATTCTGGCCTCTGGGACACCCTACAGACTTAACCAATCTTCTGATGTAGTTTTGAGGAAGTAACAACTAAACAGTCACAGCAGCTAAGGATCCTTGGATGCTATTAAACAAATAAGACTGGTCCAGTAATGAAGAACTCAAGCAGACCAACTTCCATTCTCTTTTTGACTGCACACATCTTGTACAACTATAGGCAAATCATCCAGGAATAGATTTTTCTGACAAGGCAGTTAGATGGGCAAGATAAAAACATGATGGATTTCCAAAACCACCTCCTTCTAAAGCTTCAGGCTCCTATTGGGTCATTTTCCTCTTGAATTAAGAGTTTGTCTAACTCTTAATATCCAGCCATACCCTCAAATACAAAAAAAGGAGTACTTTCAGCAAAAAAAAAAAAAAAAAGTTAACAGAAGCACTAAGAAAGCCTTAGAAACATTTTTAAATGTTCTCTCCCTTGTACAGGTGTTTCTATAGCTAAAAACCATCAAAAGGCTTTAAAGTCTTCTAATGACATACTAAATCTTCTTGAAGGGTCCTACTTTCCAGGCCCACAAAAAGGACTGTCTGTAGCTCATGTGCAAAACAGAAGGAAGTGCTCAAATTTTAAGCTGCCAGCTAGTTATCAACCAGTAATCCGAGAGGCTTTGCCTACAGCTGATGCCTTACAAGCCCAGTAATTCTTCTTTCACTAGACTACTTTTCCCAAAATATATCCTAATGCTCCCCTCACCAAGGGAAATGAAAATAGCAAGATCCTGACCACAGGGCCTTATGGGAAAAGGGGTTCAGCTGTGAAGTTCTGCCAGTAGTGAAATTCAATGCAAAGCACAAACTACACTTCCCAGGAGACACCATGAGAGTATTTTTGGCTAAACTCATTTGGTTTTCAGCCAAAATACTTTGACAAAGAACTGAACTACCCTGGCAAACTGACACTTTTCTTTAAAAAGCTACTCTGCCAAAAGCCTTCCCACTTCAAAAGGATTCTGGTTCAAAACTTTTTGGACAACCCTGAAGATGACTAAATAAAAGCTATAGAAACAGTGTAAAATCACTCAAAAGTAATCAGAAAAAACAGCATTCAACATAACATACAATCTATAAATTACACAGTAGATTTTTTGCTGCTTCCACAGTGCAATTCTCTGCTGACTCTAGGACTATGCCATGTTTAAAATGCCATTTTAACTATGAATTTAAGTTAGATATTTTATTAACTTAAAAAATATTTTCATTTTTAACAGATACATCTAAATTTTCTGAATGACAGGCCAAACATTTTTTAAAGGAATGCTCAACTTGGAAGTATTACTTCTTGTCCATACATCTCCATACCTTATTTATGCGGCAACAATAGCATAATAAAATTTTAGGGATACGTTTAATGAGTTGTCATAGGCTAAAAGATCCCAAAATCATTGTTATAAGTGAGACCCTTGTATCAGTGGGGTTTTTATATTCTTTGATCACTATAACGCCTTCAACAACTACAATCATGCAAACAATCACACAGATATGAAACACAAAATATCTCCACTACAGAGAGAGTATAGGGCAATAGTTTCTACATTTGCTGTATTTTTAAAATTTTACAGCACCCAAGGCTCAAAGTTGTAGTATTTCCAGTCCAGAGACCCCTGCTGTTTCACTGTACAGCAAGCGAAGGTGGGTATTTCAGTTCTCCACAGTGATTTAACTTTTCCTAGGAAACAATCCCCCTCCTGAATTTCACTGTCTATATCAAACATACATGTATGTATGCAGAGAGGTCAGAATGGAAACTCGCAAGTTTTTCATACCTCATGACTGAAAGGCAGGCATGTGGCCTTCTGGTTACTAGAGAACAGCTTACACTCATACTCCAGTTCATTTAGACCGAGATTTTAGATCTTTACACATCCTTAAATTTCTTTAGGCATTCTTGCATACTACGACTTCCAACTTGATTTGGCTTTCACTGAGTTTGTTCTTAATTATCCAGTGGTGTATTTCCAGCCCTTACTAGATCTTCTTTAAATTTGTTTCACTTCTGCAATATCAGTCTTAACTCCCTGCTTTGCAGCTGTATTAAAATCTCAATTGTAAAGTAGAAAACAGCCAGACGCTTAGGAATAAAAGTAGTAGGATAGAGAAAAGCATTTAGCATTTAAAAAACTGAACTGATATTGGTTATGTGTCATTGGGAATTGCAATCTATTAATGAACTGGATTAATAATTATGAACTGATTAATAATGAACTGCAATAAGTTTCAGCTGAAGGGAAAATTAAAATTCATATATTGTTTTGTCCTTTCCTGCACAAAGGAAAGCAAGCTCTTCCAATGGCACTTATACATTTTAAATTCAAACTCTCCACTAGACAGGAATTCAGTGATCATGGGTGCTTCCCAACAGAAAGGTCCAGTGCTACCCCATACAATTGAGTGAGCTCTTATTTTCCCTACGTTCCCCTACTATTTGGGGATCATCAATCATATTCTGCTATTTACATGGCAGTCCCCTAACAAACACCCAGGCTTTTTCCTCTACGTGCTTCTAAAGAGTGAAAGTAAAAAGTTTCTTACCTTATGGCTCCTGAGAAAAAGGGAACTGCAGAACGCTCTGTGCCTGCAGGGACACTGCACAGATGAACCTCATTGCTGCTGTTTACAGAAGTCTGACAGTTTTTAATTTGAGAAGAGGTTGTCTTTTGCTTTTCGACAGTTCAACAAATCAGACAAAACAGTTGCAAGTGTTATCTGTAAACAGCTTCCTGTTTGAAATAGATCAGCTGTCCTGCAGGACAATAATTAGGAAAGAAGTGTGGGAAAGCTGAAGAGGTCCATGATGTAAGCCTTTTATTTTGGGAATGTACTTTTTTGGGAATGCACTCTTACTCTCCCCTCCTCCTCTCTAGCAGAGAACCCCTTTTAACCATTTCCATCTATTCAGCTCTAAGCCATGCACACACACTGCCCCAGCACAGCACTTTCCTTACTTTGCTTCAGTGGATACAAAAACACATGAAATGTGGCACCAAACATGAACATCTTATGCAGATAATTAACACACTCTTCCCTTCTTTCCAATCCTGCAATTGGCTGTAGCATTCCTGAGTAAAACACGGAACTATTTGAGAGCTGAGTCTCAAAACTCCACAGTAACATAAACGCTAAATTAACCACATGGCAGGCTGCTTCACAAAATTTTGGGGTTTGATTTTTTTTGTTTGGTTGGTTTTTCTAACAACTTGCAATATCACCTTTTGTGTCAATAGGAAGGGAAAAAGATGAGATAGAAATCGTTCACTAGCTCCCACATAGTTGTACAGTTGTGGTTTTCATCTTAAAAAGCTAGACTAGTTTGAACCCTGAGTAAACCACAGTACTCTATATACATTAGGGCAGGAAAAGAACAATGCCAGCTATTGGTGGGAAGCAGAATTCTGAGAACACCTCCTTCTGTTATAGCAGTTTATACTTCAACAGATATTACTGGCTTCACCCTCAACTTCCAGGGCAAATACACAGTACCACTTATGACTACACCAATTAATACACTCTAATGAAACAACTGCTGTACTTGCAAGGCTGTAGCTCTGATAAGCTGTTCCTACACAAAAGGCTTGTGAACCACCCATCCCCCACCCCTTCCTCCTCCCAGTTTCCTCAGCTAAGGTTTGAGGGGTTGTGCTGTAAGCAAGCACCCAGCAGGACCTGAGCCTGGGTCACAAACTCCCACAGTCTGTGACCTCTCGCTGGAAGATGGGCAGTAGCGGGAGGTTCCTTTCCATCTTCCACAGTCCCAAAATCAAAAAAGTATCAGAACACAAAAACGACTGAGGGAAATAGAGAAAGTAATAGGATCATGTGTATGTGTTCACTTCTTTACCACCTACTGATCCACTTTCGTGGAAGGTGTAGGTCCACTTCACTGAGCATTCCATGCTGTGGTGAGGGTTGCAATACAAGCTGATGACACATGGTACTGCTGCACTCTTTTACTGCTTTGACCATGATATGTCATATCGCCTCTCTCCCATCAAATCTCTCCCCAGCCCTGGGGTGTGCAGCAACATCCTTCCTGCTACAGTTCCCGCTCTGCCTCCCCACAGCACTGCACATACTGAGCAGCTTTGCTGAGCGAGAAGATGAAAACAGGTACTGCTGGTATCATAGCTTTGCATTAGGGACTACCTTCATAAAGGCAAACCTCTCCTAAACCACCCTGTTTGCACATTGAGCTGAAACATGCTTATGTATCTTAACACACACCAAATGGTCATAAAAAGTTAAGAACTGGTGATCACTTCCAGATTACACCAGTAAAGACAACACAAACATAACTGTCAGGACCACACAACGCTGATTTGAAAGTTCACTTTTATGCACACAAACCTCATTAGTTCAGGGGGAGCAGAACGCAACCAGCAGGATTGGGCCCTCGCAGCACTCCGTTGGCAGCAACTTGCCAAGACAAACGTTTGATGTAAAGAATGCAGCAAAGTGACTGCGGTCCAAGCCTTTGAAGATCATATTACAACGGCAAAGGAAACGTCCATTTACATACATATCTACTCTCCCTGTAAACACAGGCAAATAACTTTGAGGCCAGAAACAGAATTCAAGGAGAAAGAGAGCCATTTCAGGGAAAGTTAGTAGAAAAGGTAGAATTAAACACTGGGGAAACAGAAGTAAAAACTAAACATAAATGGCCAGAGCTCAAAACAAACCAAACAGCAAACACTATAAATGAAATGAAAGTGCTTTCCCTAGGAAAGGGGAAAATAGGCAACTACTTGGTTTTGTTTCATCTAGAGAGAGAAAAGGGTGCAGACCCCTTACAGAAAGGCATAAGCATCTTTCACCTACCCAGAAAGCCAACTGTATAACCACATCAGTGCATCATCTAAATCGGACTACTACCTGCAATCTGGGATACTGACACATTGAGTACAGCTTAAACCACCATCAGGTCACAACAGCCTTTGGTTATTAAGCTAGTTTTTCATTTCATATGCCTGTCTGAGAAACTAACACTTCAAGAGCTTATTCACAAGTGTTTCAGCCACCCTTGCTGGACTGGGATGCAAGGGTGGCTGACCTATACCCTTCAGAGTCTAGGGTATACAGCAAGATACACCAGCTAGACCAGCTACCTCAGCCTGACACACAACCCAACATTCACCCTGCCCTTACGGTCAGATCAAACACCGTGTTAACACAACCATAGGTAAGTCCTGGACTCAAACCAACCAAAACCACAAACAAAAGTGGCAAGTCACATGTTAGAAAACAGGACAGCGTGTGTTATATTTTAGAAGCTTTCAGGCATTTTTTTCTACTCTTTCCATAGTCAGTTGGCATTATCTTTGCGTCTGTGAAAGGATTAAACATAAAAACACAACGGCTATTTAAAAATGCTGCTCTTACGAGAAGATGACAAGGCTCTAATTCTCCCCTTGCTTTGGCAAAACATCCAACGTTAGCAGTAGCATTTCCAATCAGATTTTCCCAGGGGATTAAAATTGCCAGTATCCAAACTCATTAATTAGTAAGTCAGTATTTTGAGCTCAAGTGCTGGAGCTCAGCTTATTGCAGACCATCACAAATGCTGTTCAAGTTCTTGAAAGCAGGGGCTTCCCCACTAACTATCCCCCCCCGTAAGCCTCCCAAGGCACAATCCCAAAAGAGACAATGAGGTACAGTAAACGCATGACTCCCTCATAGTATGGATCTGGATGTCGGCATGCTGAGTGCATCCCCTCCTCTGCTCCCGACAATAACATTAATGCTGTGTCCCATTCCCTTTGGCTTCACTGAGCAGTAACTGCTTAGCCAAGAAAAAAAAATAATTTTATTAAACATTAAGATATACCTGGTAAAAAACCCAGCCTGTAGAGCTGCCCCCTGTGAATATACCCATGCGAACCTCATCGCCTTTGCACAGCCCCAGAGGGCACACAGCACCACCTCAACATCCAAGAGGAAGGACACAACAGAAGATACTATCCTCACCACCCCTTCTGTGCAATATATGGGATGTATGGTGGGAAAGGTCAGTGCAGAAACAGCAACACAGGGTTAATTTTGCAGCTGTGTAAGATCCATTCATTAGTGGTGTGAAACTGATGGTTTTTTCCACAAAATTCCTGAGCAGCATTCACTGCAGCAGTGGTACTTTTTCTGTTGCTCCCCATTTCTAAAATTAGAATAACCTCTTCAGTGCCTGGCTTTAATTCTATCTTTGCTGCTCCAGGGGCAGATCAAAACTGAGCCAGACATGTCAGCACAGTATCCAATAATGAAAAGCATTACCTGTTAATCATTTAGCAACACCAGGCAGCAACTGCTAGTTGCTAAGCTTAAGAATGATTTTCCTGAAAAAAAGAAAGAATGACAGTAACTGCAGGGTAAAGGAGGGGATACCCTGGTCTTGCAGACTAACAAATCCAACAAACTTTCTCCTCTTGATCACGAGACATAAGTAAAATCCTCTAAAGGTAGCTCTCTGCAGGGAACAGAGCACTAGTAGAAAGAGAGGCTTCTGTCCCTTCTTGCTTTTAGCAGAACACAAGCTTTCCACATGAGCACTTTAAAGGTAGGCAGTAAGAGACACAAGAAAGACACTTTGTTAAAGCAGCCAACCATTCGCACTGATCAATGCTGCTGCCAGGCCCATGAGGAGAACAGGAGAACTCACTCCCCTCAACCTAACCACAAGACTTCCTTTTATGAGACTTCATGACTTTCTGTAATCAATGTATTTTCTCCTGTTGTTCTGATACACCTCTAGAGACCTAGGAAGCACATCCCATGCAGAGTGAAAGATCTAGCTTTTCAGCATGCCTCTGGCTTTCAGGTATTACAGAGACCCAAAGTCAGGCCTCCCACTTACAAAATTTACTAAAAACAAAAGGCATAGGAAAGATGTTTTAGTTCACATTGCAGGAGTGATAGGATTTCCTTTAATACTGCCTAGTGTGAGGATCACTACATTCAAACTCTCTAGATGCTCCCACTTACACTCAAAAGGGGCTAATAAGACATCAGGTATCAAATTACCACATTAATATAAATCAAACACCACCCAGAACTTCAAGCAAGTTCTGCCACACTGGAATTCTGCCACACAAATCAACACACCTTTTCGAAGGGAAATCAACAGGGAGCATCCTTCCTCACAAACAAAAATAACTGAAAACATCTGTAAAAAGATGTGTATGGAATAAACACTGAAAGCTATATCAGTTGCAAGTCTCAAGAGTGCCTAATGGATGTAAAGCCCTTGCTTCTCATTTTGGGCTACTACAGAAAATAATCAGGCTCTTCAGTATGTGATGATTTCTTCACATTGACACTAACCATGTACTACTGCTGCACAGGGTCTTGGTAGAGAATATGCCATTGCCTTTTCACACAGACCGGCTGATAAACTCCTGAGGAATCATGAGTTCAGAGTTCAACTGTGCCAGTGCATGAAAGATATAGGGAAAGTCTAGCATTATCTCATATAGGGTCTGTTTAGGTTAGGGTAACATTTGACACCAGTATGCCAGCAGCCTCATTAGCACTTGAACCAGATGGCATCAACTGACTTTCCAGATTGCAAGCATTCACTTGATATGCTTGTCAAGGGACAGTGAGAGTTGTCTGACTGTATCACTGACACTAGCACACAAGGGAGTTCATGGATAAAGGTAAATTAGGACTAAAGCCTTTTGCAACGCACACAGCCCAGTATTTCTATGCCATGAAAATCCACTTTTACTTACAGCTCAGTTGATATAAGAGCCATAAATGGCTTTGACAGCATTATCCTTTCACTCAAAGAATTTGCTTGTGGGGCCATCCCGGGCTTTGCATTTCACATAGTTCAAAGGGCTTTCAGCAAGAGCCAAGAAAAATCTATAGCCAGCTGGTAATGCCTGGGAACATTTGCAATCTTTTCATTCAGTTTAACAGATTTCGCCTCCCCTGGTTATTACCCCTTCCCAGTGCTTTAAAACTAGAAACACTACTGACATTTTTATTGCTATGAAGATATCAAACCCGAATTACATTTCACCATTAAAAAGGAAACCGTCTACTCAAGCCTGCTGCCTGAGCATCACCTCTTCTTGCAGATGTTACACAGCCCCAGCAGACTCACCAACCTCTAACTAAGGGTAGTTAACATCTGGTTAAGTCCCCAAACACTCCCCAGACTGCTTCTTCTAACCCACACCACCAAACACCTATTTGCACAGCTGACCATCTGGGACTGTTGTACCAGGAAGCATAGTAACATGTCTGACTTTAGAATTATTTGGGTGAGACTGTGGGGAGGAGGGGGTGGTATTTCCAACCTCAGTAGTACCAATTTTAAAAAGGAAAACTTGAATACTAAAGTCCTGGCATTCCTCCTGTAAGATCTTTTGTGACTACTCTTCCACGCAAGCAGACAGGACCCGAGGTTATTCTATACCTACAACTCACCTCACCTAATTCTAATGGAAGTTGACAAATTCACTTTTTCTGGATCATCCAAGATGTGTAAGGAACAGTTGAGGAATAAATAAGGAATAAAGTCATACTCCAGATAGGGAAGTTTGAGAAGGCTGCATGGTGATCTCATAGCAGCCTTCCAGTATCTGAAGGGGGCCTATAGGGATGCTGGGGAGGGACTCT
>JBCJKH010053748.1:0-10503 GCA_039877255.1 Loriculus beryllinus
ACATATGAAAATGAGGGGCCAAGAGTGAATGAAGTCATTGGGATCCTCAAAGCAGCAGAGGACAATGGGGTGGCTGACTAGGTGTTTTAAAAGAGGGAGATTGCAAGGCTTAGGTTGTGATTGAAGGGGAGGTAAGATTCCAGTAAAGCTTTTCTTAAATCAGCATGCTAAAAAGTCCAGGTCATCTTTCAACTTTTTACATTACATAATTTTAATGTAAGATACCTTTTTTCTCCCCTTCCCCCCTTTTCAGATTAAAAGTATTGTTCCAAAACAATAGCTCTTCATTCAGAAAGAATGTTGCCATCAAGATATCTGTAAGAACTAGTATTTTTGCCCACAGGTCAGAAATCCTCAGCTAAAGTGAATATATAACCAGTATTCCAAGGACAGCCAGTTATCTTTTTCTAAATGAAGTATGTGATTAGGAGAAAAAGTGAGTGACCCTGGAAAATTGTAGAATACTCTGAATGCTGACATAACTTCAGGCACCCATTGTACTGTTTGTGTGTTCTACAAGCAGTAGTAAATATAAAACAAATACTTAAAATGAACTGTAAAAAAAAAAAAAAAAAGGTGGGGAGAGGGAGGGAAGGAAATGTCCAAATCTGTCTTGGAAGAGATTTATGCTCCAAAACTGCTATTCTGAAAACTGTTCTCAAGATTGTTTTCTCATCTCTCTTAGTCTAGTTCCCTAAGAATGTCAGGTATATGCAGTGTGTCTGCTGTCCTCTCCCTCCCAATAACTTTGAACCTGCAGGTCTTGTTGAATTTAACAGAAGAGTAGTGTGGCAAAGGCATTAAAACTCTTTAATTTTTCATGGAAGTTGGTAACTGGGAAGAAGAAAGGAAAACACATTATTGACTCTCCTGAGGAAATGATGCAATATGAATTCAACAGTTATATGTTCTGTTTGGCCTGTCAATTGCCAATCAGCATAGGGGAAATAGGGAGCCTGTTGCAACATGCAGCTCTGAACCAGCTACAGCATGTTTGCTGTTTGCATAGTAAGTAGTTCAGGGACATTGTGTGGGGAGGGGGAACTGTAAGTATAGCGAGAAGGGGAAGGAACAGGGGGACATGACATGACAATGTGGGTGACAGTGCTATAAAAAGTTTATGTTCTTGGGAGCAAATCAATAGAAATTAAAACTTTTTTTAATTATTTCTTCTTACCAAAGTTGCTCTTTTTGTGGTATTTTAATATTGGTAATAGTAAATACTGATATGAATTCTGCCTTTTAAATTTGTGTACTGTCACAATTTAATGCTCTGAAGCTTTTATCATGTTGTTTAAAATCACAAAATTATGTAGAACTTAATGCTAGTTGGTTTCTGTATAATGTTAAATTATGCGGCTGAAAAAGAATAATATATTAATATTATATATAATATAATTTGAATTAGGTTGTGCTCAGTTGAAGTATTGATGTCATAGGAATATTCCTCTTCAAGCAAGGTTGAAATCATACAGGAAGAATAAATATGCTCTCAGAACAAAAGATTAATTAGTTATATTTTATCCTTCATTTTACTATGAATTTAAACTTAAGGCAGGTACTTTTATTTATAATGCAGCAAAGATTCTAAATTGTAAAGAGTATGTTACTATCAGTCTTGCCAATAATTATGCCAAGGGATTATTGGTAATATATAGCAATTGCTATCACACATAAAATCTGTGGATATAAAACAAATGGGAGTCTTATATCCTAGTTTATATGAACACATTTTAAGTTATCTGTACATGTACATGAACCCTAAAGATTGTTGAAATACCAGTTTTAGAAAGTGCATCCAAGTCTTCAATTGACTGTAAGTTAGTGGCAATTGTTTTTTATTTCTTTTCATAAATGTAATATGTCTAAAATTTCACTTTTGTTAGTGTGAGTTACTAAACAGCTTTGCTTATAGAAGGTATGATGTCTTTCCGGATAGAACAGTCATTAGTCTTGATGGGTTTTTGTTTTGTTTTGTTTTTATCAAGCATGTGAGCAAGTAAAGCTTTTGGCTTATAGAGGTTTATGTAACAGCACAGCTAGGATGTTTAATGGAAAATGGCCAATTTTGCCTGGCACTGCCTCTGTATGTATTAGATTATAATTTTAATTGACAATTTTAGTTCCACAGATGTCTCTAATTTGATACCCTCTGAAGTTTATTTTTACCATATGTAGTGAAAATGGACTCTGCAGGAGATTTAGCAAGGGGCTGATGTTTTATTTACTTCAAAAATTGATTATATTGGAGATAGTCACTTACCACACTAAAATGCAATTTCTATTTGCATTTTGCCCTCAGATATCTTTATCCTTCAACAAATGAAGTCTCTGTAGAATATCAGGGTCTAGTTAGAAAATTGTTGAGAAGCTGCTTTGCATAATCTGAGATGCCGTAATCACGTGTGTAAGGAAACAATTGCAACATTCCAATTTAGTTTTAAGGATCTGGTTTCCAGTCAGTGGCATGTCAGGACAGATGCATAGGCTGTTTGTAAATGCTGTACATGTCAGAATCAACTTGGAATTCATCATCCAAAGTTACTTTTACGTATTGTTTTTAGGAAAAATTTGGTAATGGTTTTAAACATGTACTAGTGCATGGAGTTCATGAGACATAGTTTTTGTGGTGGTTTTGGTTTGTTGCTTTTTAAAAAAGAAAATAAAAAAAAAGTCAATTCTGGGGATGCCACACAACCAGATTTAGCCTCAGCCTGAGCACTGATTTCTGATTTCTCTAACTATATCCCTAGCTGTTAATCGATTCAAAATCTTGGCTTATATAATAAGCCTGTCAGACATTTCTACAGTATTGCAAAACTTAGGAAAACCAAATTACTTCCAAATAAGTAGGTAAGGATTTTTGGGACACATAGGGAAACTGAGACAGCTTTGAGTTCATTAGCTGGGTATTGAAAATACAGCAAAAACTCAGTTGATACATCTGTGTGAACGTGACCTTGGATCTTGGATCAGATAGCAAATACATAAGTGCCATGTTTGTCCGAACATGACCTTGCATTGGTTCAAATATCAGTCATAAATCAAATCATAGCTTTTAATGTGCATATAAAAACCCCAGCTTCTTAAATGATGCATCAGATCTTCATTTCACAGTAGCTGTGGTCTTCAATATTCAGCAAACACACGGAGTATCAGTGTGCTTAATGGTGTCTTCTTTTAGCTTCCTTGCCTCGCTTTATCATGACAAGATACTGTCATGAAGGGTTTAGAATCTGTTAAAGATTGAAGCACAAATTGCTATGGCTACTATGATTAGCGTGTAAACATTTGAATCTTGCTAAAGTATGGAATAATTTGAGTAAATAGAAAAGTGACTTGAAGAGATATTGACATCAAAATGCATTGGGTAAAAAGCAAAACCTGGAGATTCTTTAGAGACAGGAAAAGGGAAAGTGTGTTGCAAGCATAAAGGTATACATAACAGTGAAGTGGAGGGTTTATTAGAAACTGGCGAGCTCTAAGTAGTACTTGTGAAACTGTATTTGAACTTGAAAGAGAGCACATGTCAGAGAACACACAGTACTCTGTAACATAGTGATTACTAAGATGTTGCCATGGCTTAGTTTCTTGCAGAAAGAAAAAATTACTGTTGTTCTTTTTAATCTTTTGTTAATAAAATATACTTGCTTCAATGATCATATCTCAAAAATACGGAATATAATTAACTTCAATCGGATTATTGTGCTTTACATTCATTAATAACTAATGTAATAAATTGAAAAAACTCCCCTCATATTGTTGTCCAGGCTGATTTTTCTTCTTTTATGTCATATTAATAATAGAATATCTATTCTATAGATTAAGCTTGTAATCAATTCTCAGCCATTTGTCAGAGCACATTATTTACTATAAAAGTGGCAACACAGACAAGATAAATAGAAAAAAGTTACAAATAGCCAGTTTTTCAGGATTTTTAGGCATCTCAACATTAAAAGTTGAAGCTAAAATAAAGAATTTAACACGACGTTTTCCACTTAAGTCTTTTTTGACAGTGCTTGCTTGGTTTAGAGTCAGGAATCATCTAAACATGAAACTGGAATATAATTTAGTTTAAAATATATTATTTGATACAAAATATATTATTTGATACAAATTTGAGTAATATCACGTTTAATGCATCTGATTCCATTCCATTCATGTGGAAGAAAGCAACCATAACTTCAGATAGATGTAATTCTGAGGTGATAGGCCTGTAAGTCTTGTCTCTGGAGCCTGAAGGCAGAGGTCACAAAACCTTTATGTCCTGTTGCTGATGAAGTCAAACCTCCTGTGTTAAAGAGGTTAGCAGGCTTAAAGGGAGGATTCTGATCTCATAGTACTGATAACCTAAAGGTGTGGTATTTCTTTACATCTTAAGTTGATCTCTGTCTACTAGAAGTTGACTAGTCTGATGTTTTGGATCATATATGATGAAATATATTTTCTGGTCTAATATAAAGCCAGTGTAAAGTAGTGTATTTAAATGTAAAGTGTTCTCAACTGAGTTACTAGTTACCAAGTTCTTTAGAGGCTTTTTGAGTTTAAAATTTTCCATTAGAAACCCATTTGATGCCAGGATGTTGTTTTATTCTTTCCAAGCATCTTAAGTCTGTCTTTAAGCTAGATTCTATTCTCAGCTTAAGCTTCTAGCATTGGAATTATTATTTTATTTATTGGAGTATGTTGTTTCAACTCAGAGTAAATGTCTGTATCTTCCGTTTACTGGATTTCTGTGGGAATTTTACTGTTGGAAGGAAGGATGATTAATTAAGTGTAGGATGTGCATTATCTCTGTAGCCTATATGACAGTTTCATGGCCCTGTCAAAAGACGCTGCTGCTTAACATAATAGAGATGCTGTCTGATCTGTAAAAGCAGTTTTCAGCCCTCATCAGAGACTTAAAGGGGCATGGCTTCATTACTTCAGGCAATGCAAATGCCTGGTTTACAGGGCCAGCCTGTTCATACAATTATTGGAATCTTCAGAGGGGATTAAGGCTGCACATACACATTTGTTTGTTGGCCATACAGCACATGTATCCCTCTCCCCAGCTGCTTATTTCTGCTCCCTCCATTGAGTCAGCACAAATATTTGTAAAGCTTTGAAGTTAACTGTATCAGGGGAGCAATCTGATTGGAAAGTACCACTTACTAATTTGCAGTTGTGGCCTCAGAGATCAGCTGTGGCTCTGGAATGTCCATTGAGTTCTACTCAACCCAAACATGTGAGGTGCTTGACGTGAGATGAATTACTGCTCTTATTTCTGTTTGCTGACAACTAATTTCTGCTTTGTAACATTTTTTCTCCATTGTTAATTGCGTCTGTTATCTGAAAGTGAGAGGGTATGATATTTGAGATAGATAGTTTAATTACTTCCTAAATAGTTTTGTAGTAATCTTGGCAATAGTTTTGTAGTAATCTTGGCAAAACAAGCAATTTTTAGAACTGTGTGGAGTATAATGAACGTGTTACATAACTGAAAGAAAACATTGGAGTAAATAGTGATTTTATAATCACAAACACCCCTGCCACAGGCAGGGACACCTACCACTAGACCAGGTTGCTCAAAGCTCCGTCCAGCCCGGCCTTGAACACTGCCAGGGATGGGGCAGCCACAGCTTCTCTGGGCAACCAATTCCAGTGTCATGCTCATAATCATGAAGTAAAGCAGAAATGTTGCATTTAAAAAGGGAATGAGTGGTCCTGTTCAGAGACTTTTATCTTTAATAGGCAATGAGTCCTGTTCAGAGACTTTTATTTCTAGGCAATGAGTTTCCCACTTCCTGGAGTTGGGACTCATGAAGTAGCTTTTACCCTAAAAAAAACTTGCCACTAAATCTTGGAAAGAAGCTACAGGGAGATGCCAACAGGGATTGAAGCTGGCTCAGTAGCTGCAAAGTAGTTATATAGTGATGTTAGTGATTATGTCATCGTTCCCTAGTTTTTCAGTCTGTGTTTCCACACCTTCCTTGGCTGATTAGTTGCTTTCTTCCTGTCTTTTCTGTCTGTTTCTGTGTAGGGTCTGCCCAGATTTTTGAATTGAGCAGTGTTAGGAAATCATTTCAATAAGTATTTTGGGCTTTTTTGTCATAACTTAAAAAGGTTGTGATATTGGTGAAAGGACTATTTTTTTGGGGGGGGTTGTTTTTTCTGTGTGTTTGTATATACAGCAATCATAAGCAAAGTTCTGTTTCAGGAGGAAATACAGTAGCATTTTGTCTAGTGATCCAAGATGACTTTGTATGCCTTGCCTTTAACTGAGTTTTTTTTTGGTAGTAATATAAACTGAGGTTTTACATTGTTACTTGAGAGGGACATAAATGTTAGATTTTCTTAGAGCCTTAAACTTTTATTAATGCAGATCCTGCATCATGACTACTTTGCATGTAATATGTAAGAAATCTTTCATGTTTGGTATGGCAGCCCCATCTTTCACAACCTTTGTTTGTTTTCTCTACAGAATGTGTATCATGATCTTGTGTTTTACTGTCGGTAATACTCTTGCCACATGACAGGTGTTGCTTATGTTAGTATTTCCTTACATATGTTTTTACTTTTTAAGAGTGGTTTGCACCAGGAAATTTGTGGATTTGTAGCACTGAGGTCTAAATTACATTTTGTAATTTTATTAAGTAATTTCCTTTGATTTTTTTTGAAGTAAAAATAACTGAATGCTTAACAAAACAGTGACATTCTAAGAACTGAGATTTTTGTTACATTTCATAGCTTTTAAGAGTTTGCAATTTGAATATCATTTTTCAAAATAGACGTATAGGAATTTTTATTTGTTTTAAATGCAAGGATGCTTATAAGTTGCATAGGGTATCTTGGAGTTACAACTCTGTGTTGGGGAGGGGTGCGTCTGGCAGTCTTGAAGAGGTGGCTCATGAAAGTTTTTAATCCCATGCATAGTAAATTCTCTTTGCCTTAACTTTTTAATACTTTGTGATATATAAAATGTTACTAGTATGTAAGGTTATAAAAGCATGAAAACTGAATCAGGTGTCACAGGATAGAGGAGAAAACATGCATCCTTTCCCAGATAGGAGGCTGTACTTTGTATTCTAGGTGCTAGACTTTATTTTCAGTTGTTTTTTATGTGTTGAATCAGGATATTGGAAATATCCTGTAGCTTACAAATTCACCTCTTCCTATTTACCTATGTTTTCTAAACCTGTCTACTGCAGCCACAAGTTTTAAATGTGCTGTGTTTGCTACAGCATTCTCAAAGTGACCGAGAGGTAATGATTGTTTCAACTTTAACCTTGATGTTTGCATGCAAGCCCTTTACACGATCAATTTGTTTATGCAGTAAATCCAGACTTTGTTACTGCTTCTCAAAGACCTTTGCATCTCAGCAACCCAAGGGATTATCCCTAGTGTGGCAAGTATTGAATGTGGAAGGGCCAGTGGTTCAGTCTCCCACTATCCCTTTCCAAAAATGAAGCAAATAACCAAATGCTGCATGATTAGGTATTTTTCTTTGATAGGCTGACCATGATTTCTTTAAGACCTGTTTCAAGATTATAGGTAAGTTACTCATTGGGTATTTGCAGTGTAGTGGTGGGAAAGGAAGACTTCTGAAAATAGACTTACTTCACAGATAAAAGGCTGTGAGAGAGGGCTGTTTATTCTTAGAGTCATAATTACATGAAATTGTGTTCTTATTTCTCCATGTCATGCTCTCTTGTTCTCAGTTTACTTTGTGTGTGTTTGTATGTGCGTATAGGAAAGGGGGTATGAAGACTAAAATATCATATGGGGAATGGAGAAAATCCTCTGTGAATGTCTGGCACAGGATTTTTCTAGAGTCTTGAGAGTTAGAAGTAATACAGATGCTTTAGTGGAATTATTGGGCTGCAGCTACCACATCTACTGTTGTAACATGTACAGCTTTTTTTGCAAAGCAGAATACTCTCTGGGAATATTACTTAAATGAATTTCATACTCATTACCCTTTTTAGTTTAGAAGTTTTACTTTCATGCAAGCAAGGATCAATGCATATTAAATGAAACCTGCCAATGAAAGCATACACATGTATAAACATGCACAGAATACAGAGAAGACAGAAAGCAAATGGTTTACTGCATGAACTCTAGACATTTCACCTAAAGGTTTTCTGTGCTTATGGAAAAAAATAAGTATAACCTTTTCAGTAAAGAAAAGATCAGTATAGTTTGACAGTCTTCAGAAATTGAGAGTCTCAGAAATGGCTATGCTTCCTAAGGTAGCTAGTTAATCTTTGACAAGAGCCGTAATGATTAAGCAGCTGTAATTCACTAGTAGTGTTTGAAAGTACAAAAGGGTATGTAATTTAATAGTTAAAACAATAAGCACTCCATTTATGTTTCACTAGCTGTTAGGTTGTTCTTACATCAATTTAGCTAAGATGACTGCTGAATTTTAAATATTTACTGTAAATGTGGAAAAATATGGTGCAACTTGGGCAATACCAGGCATGCTACTGGAAGAGCTGTTGCCATGTTGTGTTCAGCTATCAAGCCTTTCCTTTGTTTTTATGTCAAATAATGTCCATGTTGTTTCAGGGTAGACTTCAGCATTCACTTAATCTTGCTAGATGAAGAAGTGATACTTGGAGAGATGTATGTCATTCAGTAGGGTACTTGAAGTAATTTAAGTACAAGGAGAGTAGTGTGTCCTGGAACCTTCCCAGCTATCCTGAGGCATACTACTCATGGAATCATAGAATGGTTTGGGTTGGAAAGGACCCTAAGAGCATCAAGTTCAAATCCCCCTGCATGGGCAGGAACGCCTCACACTAGACCACATCACTCAAGACTCTGTCCAGCCTGGCTTTGAACACTACCAGGGATGGAGCATTCACCACTTCTTTGGGCAACCTGTTCCAGTGCCTCAGCACCCTCACAGTATAAGAACATGCTATATATCTGCTGAGGAATATAATGTTTCTGTGTTGTGAACAACACTTTACTAGGATAAGTTCATGAAGAGTACTCTGGAGGAGCAGTGCCTGTCATGTGCTCTGCCATTGCATTCTTCCTTTTTTGTTGATAGCTCCTTAGGGAGACAAATTTGGTAGCCTGCTTTGGATTGCTGGAGAACAGTTATTCTCAGCCATCATTACAAAACCAACATATGTCAAGGTTTCTTTAGTCTTCTTCTTCATCACACAACAGCTACATCACAGGGACAACAATCTAACTTCATTTTCACAAATAAAATACAGAAGTGATTTCTCATTTCTCAGCTTGAGTATATTCCAATTATGTCAGGGATATCAGGTGAATAATGTAATGTTTTGGATTCAGATCTAACAAACAGCAAACATCATGTTAGTCCCAGCTGTTACTGGGCTAGTTCATGCTGCCTCAACAGAGAAATTGTACAAAGATACTCAGTACTGAAAGTACTGGCATAGAATATCAAATGGTGTTAACCAGAAATGTTTGCAGTTGATTCTTTTTCTTTCTTTCTTTGTAAAAGTGCGAGGCACTCTTCATCTGCTAAATTACTCTGTATGTTGGGGTTTTTTTCCAGAATAGGTGACTGATTTTCACAGGATGAATCCATCACAGATTATCAGAGAAAAGGATTGATTATCTAAATGTTCAGTGTCATATGAATCAAACTAGTTGGTATTTGAAACTTTAATATCAAGGAAGTTTGGTGTGGATTTTTAATCAGAACATCACACTTTTCTTTTAAAATCAGCATTTATATGTATCCATATAGCCACGTATTGGTAGTTTCAAGTTTCACAATAAACTGCTGTGAACATGTGTTCTTTGGAAAGGAGAGCATTGAGTGGTAACCACAGTAACAGTCAGAGCTTCTCTAAATGCTCGTGCATATTCATTGCATGGACAAGACTTGCAGCGCTATGTGTATGCACAAGTGTTAGTTACTCAGCGTCAAAGAGAAGTTTCTTTTAGCAGAAGCATATCTATACAGCAGTAGTTAACATTCTGCAGTACATTTACTAATTCCTTATCTGGGACGTCAACAAAAGAATAATTACAATTTGTGATGTTTTCTAAGGGATTTGTGCTGTTACTCAAAGTTGATGACAGTGGTGGCTAGCTTTGTAGGCAACTTTGAAAACTTACTTCACTGTAGGAAATAAATCTCACTGTAGGAATTACTGATTGCTGAAGATGTTATCCGACCAAAGTAGCTAAAAAAGGTACTAGTTTTGGCCACTTCTACAAAGATTTTAGTATAAGACAGTATTTTGTTCCCTACAGTGTCATAAGACCTGTTGAACAAATTTGAGAGATGAGAACAGAGGACAAAATCAACATATCTAAACCTGTTGGATAAAGTGAGAAAAAACTTGCCAAACATACGTGTATTGATATTTGCGGTTTTTTTATATCAATTTTGATGGGAGGTGCATAATCATAGAATCATAGAATCGTTAGGGTTGGAAAGGACCTTAAGATCATCTAGTTCCAACCCCTCTGCCAGAAGCAGGGACACATCACATTAAACCATGCCACCCAAGGCTTCATTTAACC
>JBCJKH010053750.1:5152-33198 GCA_039877255.1 Loriculus beryllinus
CTGTTTGGTTATAGTAGGAAAAAAAAAAAAAAAATTTCTCCAAAGAGCTATCAGAAACATTCTAAAGGATATTCTGCAAAGGGGATTAAGAGAAGGCTATTTTTCTCACTGTAGTACTGTCTAGTGTGGTGTATTCCTTGAGTCAGAATGGATGAGTAAGTTTTTCAACTCTCTCAGTTCTCCACCAAGACTGTAGCTGTGTATAACCCTGTCCTGTTACACCTAAATGTTGAAACAAGACTCCAGAATGATAGAGAAAAATACCAGAACAGATCCAGCAGTTTAATTGCATCAGACTTTCTGCTGACAGTCTGAGCATCTCTTCTCCATTTTGACACTTAAAATGGCTTCCATCAATACAATATACATGGTATTCACAAATGTGAATAAATTTATCTTTATGATGCATCTAAAAGTAAAAAGTGTAATCTTTTATGTCACTCTTCATACGCAATATATCTACAGGAAAGGAGCAACAGGAACAAATGCTCAAATAATTACAGGATGATACTAGATCTCATGAGTAGAGGCCAGTTTACTCAGTCTCATTTCATCCATTTAAATCAAAGTTGAGTTCATATCAGAACAAATATTCAGTTGCTATGTCCATAAGAAAATAAAAATATTTAACAATAGCTAAGGATACTAACCTAAGATTCAGCAAATTAGGATGTTAAGTACTGGAATTGTAGGGCATGAACCATTGGTGTAGTAACTGTGAGAGTGAGGACTATAAGACCACCCTGATTCTACTAATGTAGGAAATTGTGTAAGTTGATATCCAAACTTTTTTGATCAAAAGTCAGCAAAATGGTTTCGCCATGTAGTTGGGAAAGCACTGACTATAAACTTTTCATAGGAAAGATCCATCACTGGTAATCAGAGCTAGAAATCACTTTCTTTTGGTAAAAAAGTGGCATTTTAACATTTGCTGCAAAGCATGGTTGAAATGGAGCTTTAGTTTTTCTGCTGGATATTCACAAAACCAAGTGTAGTTTAGGACAGGAAAGTTTGCTTATGGATGTCAAGTATTCCTGATTCAGTACAAAAGGACTTCCCAGAGATGTGGTATTTTTTTCCAAGCAGGTTTCATAATATAAGTATAATATTAATATAAGAAATAATATATATATTTCAAATATAAGAAATAATATATAATAATTCATAATATAAGTATCCTCTAAGAAAAATAGATCTTCTTTAAGCCTCACTTTAACTATAAAAAGGAAATTGGAAGCTAATAGTCACTCAAAGGACACAGCTTAATTACCTTAAGATGAACTGTTTAAAATAACTTGAAGAATATGTAGGGCATGTTTCTTTAAACATCTCCCACAGTTCGTTTCTCTGCATGATAACTTGGCTTAATTACTTGTCTTAGCTTTAGCTTCAGATCTGTAAAAAAACCTCTGTTAATTTTAAACACATACCAGTTTTCAGAGTGCCATAAATGGATAAAACCTGGGATAGCATGGCTGTCAGAAACAGCATTCCTTCTCCCTTTCTGGACTCATTGCTGGCTAATTCTATAGCCAGACTTGTCAAAGTTTATTTCTTTTTTTCAAAGTCTGATTATTCATTCAAGCTACTGGGTGTACAGAGGGCAGGGCAGATTTCAAGGAGCTGGTATTTATTTAAATCATTGTTCCTCCAAAGTCAGAAAATAATATAATGTTGCAGCAGTGCTATTCACTTCAGCAAAGAATTTCCCCCCTCAAGGTTTTTCTCCATGCTTGCCATGTACACAGAGGGCATGTTTCCAAGCTTGGTTGTTCTCTGGCAGACATCACTATTTCTGGTATACTTGTCGACATAAATCATATAATTAGAGGCTGAAAATATTTTAAAATTGAAAAGTGTATATGGTGCACATGCTTCCACAAACGCAGAAATTACTCATCTGTCTTTCCCATATAAAATGTGCATAGATTTACAAACAGTTTGTTTAGACACATTTCCACATAAATTTCATTTACATAGCTCCTTTTATATGTTCTTTAAAGTACTTCACAAAGCAGTAAAACAAATAGTTCTGAGACAGTGTAAAACCTCATCATGTTGCACAGACCTTCTCTAGCTCAGCAGCTCCACAGAAAACGGTTACAGGTTCTTTCTTATATCCCAGGTTTTCTGTAACAGAGCTACCAAACAAGCTATCTGGTTTCCTCTTCACACCCCCACTTGGTCATGCCCAAGAAACCAGAAGTACCCTGAAGAACCAGTCATCTTAAAAGCTAACATGTTCCTGCAAGACTGTGCTCACGACTGCGGTATTTTTATAACAGCTGAGGCATTTGAAAATATATTGGTAGCATTGGGCCAATCAGTGGGAAATCTCAGCTGTACCCTCTACAAAGCAAAGCAAGTTCGAACCCACATCTACAACTTGTGGGGAGAAAGGCTACACCCACATACAATGAGCATACATACAACAGGTCCTAGAGAAATAATTTTTTCCAAGTCTGTATCAGTTTGTAGCCAAAATGCAAGATCCAAGGCATCAGATGCCAGGTATATGAGATCCTGAACTGGAAGCAGGTGTGAGAGAGCACAGTGGAGGTGGTGGCTAACAGTCTCTATTGTGCACATTACTTTAGGGAAGGGGGTATGGGATTCTTTTAATTTTCTTCTTAAGAAAAATTGTTTCATGCAAAACTGCATGGAGGAGAGCAAGTACCACTATCATAAAAACAAGAGAATCTAGTAATTCTGTATTCTCCCAAACCAGATGCAAGTTTCTCCACCGAGATGACTCTTGGAACTGGATTCTGGTTTGGGAGAGGTGCCAGGCAGCTGTTGCCATCAGGACCTGCAAGCAGGGTGGAGGTTCAGGTCATGCCTCTGTGTAACAATTTCTTATTTATAAGATCTGGATTGACCTTGAGAGTTGGTGAAAAAGCTGCAGGACCCACATTACCCACATGGACAGGAGGCCCAGAATTAAAGCAGGAATTCCCCTCAGGGATATAGTTTAGTGGTGGTCTAGGCAATCCTGGTGTAATGGTTGGACATGATCTTAAAGGTCTTTTCCAACCTAGACGATTCTATGATTTTGTGAGCAACTGGAAGTCCTCTGAAATCAGCATTCACAACTAAACAAATAAATAAATAGAAAGCCCAACCCTATAGTTGGGCAGTTATGGTAACACAGAAAGTTTAAAAATAGATTATAACTGATATTTTCATCAGCTTATTGGTAAGTCACAGCCTGTAGCTGATGTTCATGTCAGTGTGCAATGCTATAGCAAACCCCTTTTTTCTAACCAAATCAAGAGAAAATTTATATAACATGGCTCTGTGGGGAATTTTTCTATGACAGTTGACAGCCATTAGGCTTGTTCGATGCAATGAGGGCAGACAGCTATATGAGCTATTTCTCTCACCCGCAACTATTTGACTTCTAAATTTGTGCTCAAAATCCATTTCCAGCTTCAGCTGCTTTTTCTGGGTTCCCTTCACTTCTCTGACTAATCTGAATGTCATTTTAATGTTTTGCATGGGCATGGTAAATTCCCTAAAAGGAAAAGTGAGACAATGAAGATATCAGTGAAATCAGCATTTTATGCCACAGGATGCTCTCCCTCTCTGGCTGCTTAAATAACATCCAGAGATGCCTTACAACATTTAGCATTTTAGTCTTGCTAAAGGCAGTCTTTCTTTCTTAAATACACACAGACTTATTAACATACCAAGGTTGACACTGAAGCATTATGTTTACATAAAATTATTACAGATAAGGCAGACTGGGCCTAATCCTGTCTCCAGTAAGAGGAACTTCCACTGCTACAATGATAAGCTCTGCAAATTCTTTTTTCTGCCTAGACTAACATATTTCTACAAAGAACAGCTAAGCTGTCTAAGAGCAACTGTGACTGAAGGTTTTTGTAATGCAATGATCTCCTCTTCATTGACTATACCAATATCTAGACCAGATCAGAGTCCAAATAACATGGAGATTTAGGCCCTTTTCAAAATAGCAAGATGCGTGATGTTTATCACTGGGATGGGAATAGAAGAGTTTTAAAATCCATCTGAACAAGGCAGAGTAGTTTAATTACCATTTCCTTTCTACTTAACTTCTGCTCTATCCTACCATCTTCCACAATTAGTTTCGGTTTGACACAAGTAACTACTTTCTGAAATACAGATTAGCTGGAGATACAAATCCTGCATGTTACCTTGCTCTCCTCACCTCTGGTAACATTTTCCTCCAATAAAAACAGAATAGCAATAACCGTAGCATGGTCGAATTTTCTACTTTACTGAAAATGGCTGATTGCTACCCATGGCTTCATTTATATAAGTAGTTATCATAGTTTTTGCCTATAACTGAGAATAACTGAACCAAGTCAGGTGAGTGGAAAAAACCCCAACATTTTTTCTAGGTGAAGAGGCTGTTTTCTATGGGATTATTTATTTATTTATGATTTAGAGTTAGAAACATTATGATACCAGTGCTACAACAGTTTGTTCATTATGGTCTGCCACGCTGTATTGTTGTGTTCTCTAAACTTCCCTGCAGTAGGATAAATTACATCTGATGGCATGTAAATGAAAAAGTTTCCTGGTTAGAATAATTTTACATCAAAGTAATTTATTCAAAGGTCAGTGAATGTGAGTTCCTTGAGCTTTATCCTACAGTTCTTAAGGGCTAGGCAGTTCAAAGCAGCAAGTCTAACAATGACAAAACATCAATATAATTCCCAAAAGAGAAATGTATATTGAAATTAGCAAAATAATAAATCAAGTTTCAGTTAATTTTCCAGCTGATTCTTAAGGAATTCTTTTAATAGGAATCTTCTTTAACAGCAGTTCTCACCAGACAACAAAGATATCCTGGACTAGACCTTTATCTAATACAAACCAATTTTCTCCTGAAACAGCACACCTAGGCTGGGGTACCAGGGGTGGGGGTAGAAAAAAGGATTAACTTTTTATTATTTGTAACTAACAGTACATTTTTTCAGAGCATGCTAGCTCTGTCTCAGGACAGCAAACACATTAAAAGCATTAAAGCACATTAGTTGCATAGGGATTAAGGTTTTTTCATTGTTTGCTTTACTTTTTCATTATTATCCAATTAAAGAAATATTAAATCTGCATTAGAAAGTGAAACGATACCATCCTGTATCTGCAGGAGTACTGTAGCCAAAATAAGAAAGTACCTAACAATGACTCACAGGTGAGTGATACGAACCACCTAAGTATTTTTAATTTAACAGCAAGAAGCTTGTATACACAGACCCTTTTATTTTGAAGTTCTCTACTCATGACACACCTCAACAGTAGCCTTAGTTTCTTGGGCATGGCTGTGTATACGTACCAACTGCCATGTCAGCACCTGACACCAAATACAATAATATTGTAATATATTAATCTAAATAATTGCTAGATGGCAAGAAGGATATTGGAATGGACTAAACTGTGCTCAGAACTGAAGTCCTCTCCTAAACATTAGAGTTCTTGCAGATCATCTAGGCATTTACATTTTCTTCTGTTTATAATTTAACCTTTCCCCTCCCCCCCCAATTTGTGGCTTAGTTATTGTCTAGATAAACAATATGTAATGTTTTAAGATTTTTTTAAGTAACCAGGAGAAAGCTCAAGTTCACCAGTGAAAAAGACAATGGGGATCAAAGCCATTTGGAGTAAGAAAATATCTCTCCACTAATGTTTGCATAAAGGAATAGGACAGGAAGTTGGCAGAGACATACTTCAGTGTCTCATTGGATAAATGAATTTCCAACAAAATGAACATATGAAAAGAAATTACATTGTCAGGAGAATGTCAAAACTCTGTAGATGATGCTGATCTATAAATTCACGATGAAGAAAAGGAACAAATGGTGATAATGTAACAGGCTTTTCAAATGCTATTTTCAAATTTACAACTTGCTCTAGTAGTATGTAGTTTCCTGTGTGGACCTAGCATGTTTCCTCAGTTTTGAGACCATACATTTTTAAAAAATGTCCTTTTATAGAAAGTTTCAGTTGCTTACTTGCTCTGCAGTATCCATACCTAATCTCCTTTTACTACTCCTTCCCCAGCTATTCCTTTTTCTCATTTATCCCCCCCACCCCAGTTGCCTTAGGCAACTAGAAGATATATCTTCCATATGCAATGAAATCCTATGGAAATGAGGTCTGCCATACACATTCTTTGTCATCTACAGAAAGGGATCCTTTTATCCACTGGCCACAAAATTACTCATGTGTCTAACTCTTATGGCTTGGCCTTACTAACACATCCTGCTTTTGAAGAAAGGGAAATGCTGCTGAACTGTAGCAACTCTAATGACAGGTAAACAACGTCTCCCTTCCAAAGTCTAATTCCCTTCAATTCTACACCAATGTAAATTTAAAGCAGGTGATCCTGCTCCTCTACTCTGCTTTTGTGAGACCTCACTTGGAGTATGGAGTAATTTGTGCAGTTCTGGTGTCCCCAACATAAAAAGGACATGGAACTGTTGGAACAAGTCCAAAGGAAGGCCATGAGGATGATCAGGGGACTGGAGTAGCTCCAGTATGAAGACAGGCTGAGAAAGTTGGGACTGTTCAGACTGGAGAAAAGAAGGCTGCCTGGAGACCTCATAGCAGCATTCCAGTATCTGAAGGGGGGCTATAAGGATGCTAGGGAGCGACTAGGGGCTGTAGTGATACAACAAGGGGAAACAGGTTCAAACTTAAACAGGGGAGGTTTAGATTGGATATAAGGAGGAAGTTCTTTACTGTGAGGGTGGTGAGGCACTGGAATGGGTTGCCCAGGGAAGTGGTAAATGCTCCATCCTTGGCAGTGTTCAAGGCCAGGTTGGACAGAGCCTTGTGTGCCATGGTTTAATGTGAGGTGTCCCTGGCCATGGCAGGAGGCTTGGAACTGGATGATCTTAAGATCCTTTCCTACCCTAACTATTCTATGATTCTATGTAGCTGGTGTTATCAAACTGATGTGTGCGCCACAGCATAGTAGTATATGATTATAGCTTGAGTTAAAAACACACACACCGCAAATCCAGCCCAACCCAACCCAAATGAAAGCCCCAGAACTGCCTGAAAGCTTTTTTTTCAAGCAGAATCTGAAGGCTCTGGTTAGAGAGTAGAATTCCCAAAGCTGCTGTTAAGAAGGAAGATGCAAGACACTCCCTGTGTGGTTTAAAAATTAAACTACAGAGTGTACCTATTAGGAGGGTGTGATGACACTGGAAAAACCCAGCCTAGCAGTACATGCCATAAATAGCAGAACTTTGTCCCATGCCATTAAGCTTGAAGGTATTTTAGCTCTTAAATGACTATCATAATAACATGATAAATTAAAATGCTGATTAAAATAACCCAAGATTGCCTGGAAAAGGTGGTTTCTAAAATACAGTTGGAGCTGGAGAGGAAAGATAGTACAATGGTTGGACTGTTGCTCTGGAGTAATGAAAGCCACATTAAATTTCTAGCTCTGTAACAGCCATCTTCTACAATGAAAGAGACCCATGGGATGCCAGCTGGATTGTGCTGCTTTTATACTTCAAAATAGCATTTTCCAATAGTTACTGCTGGATTAGCTGAACCAGCGAAAGTCTCTGGTCAGATAAAGCTCTCTGGCACTTGCAGTTAGCACAAACCTAAACAATGGATATGCTGATAAGGAGTCTTAATTTTCCAGTGTGAACAAAATCGTTCTTCAAGTCACCTTTGCATTATAGTTACTCCACTAAGCTAATTTATTAGCACAAATAATCAAGGGATACATAATTATACTTCTAAATATTCTTTTTCCAGTTGGAGCTTACAGATGATTTGGGGTTTTTTGCAGTTGGAAAGTAATGATTAGTATAACTCTCTACCTTTTTTTATGCCACTGATGTATTTTAATACTTCTAATATTAAAACCTCAGAATAAAAGCCTTATTGGCTAGAGCTGCTATTCTGTTTGGGTGTTTGTATGGGTGTATGCTGTACTGAATTTATACTTTCAATTCAGTGAGAAGTGTTTGCTTATGTAATGATTCACTGAAGACACTTAGGAAAGGAAGGATTAGCTGAAGAATTAAGTCCAAAGTAGTAGTAACCTACGTGCTACTTCCAGTTTTAGTACTTGGACTTTCAATGTGAGATAAAGTAAAGTGCGATAAGGTAAAGCGAGCTTCACTTCTTAAAAAGGAAGAGATAGAATAATTGACATCTGATTATAACCGATACTAGAAATGTGTCTAAATATCTCAGATTTGACAGCAATGTAATAAATGCACTTTTACTAGGTCAGGGGTTTTTAAATCTTATTGCTGTTTTGAAAAGCTTATTTTCCTGTTTTTCTAGTAAAGGAAGCCAGCAACTACTTTTCTCCCTGTGCTAAAAGGAAAAAATACTGTTGTCAGAACTTTCAGGGACTTTCCGAATAATGCTGATAATGTAATAGTGTCTAAAAGCCTTTTGCAATGGATTTTGGTTTTTATATAATGCATTATGTATACAATATAACATAAAAATGTAAATAACTATAGGCTTTTTTCCTTCGAGTAATGTTTTCTGTAGATTTAGCTCACTTTGGAGTCAAATCCTGTACCCAGATACAAGCAGAAATTCACATGTGGAAGTCTGGATTTGTTGAATAATCATTTGCTTGTTCATGCACAAATGATATACATGCAGATATACTTGAGTAAGGTATGAATGGTCATGTCTGGAAGTTCTTTAAAATGAATTTGATTTCTTGGGAAATGCAATCTCCTTTTGCTGCTGTTACCAGTAGTGTGATGCAGTTTCTTCTAGGGGACAGAGGCAGGTGGTATTGCAGTGGAACAGAAGTCTTTCAGGTGAACGTGGATTATGTCCCTATTACTGGAAATCATGGAATCATAGAATAATTAGGGTTGGAAAGGACCTTCAAAGCTCATCCAGTCCAACCCGCCTGCGGTGAGCAGGGATGTACTCAACTAGATCAGGTTGCCCAGAACCACATCCAGCGTGGCCTTGAGTGTCTCCAGGGATGGCACATCCAGCACCTCTCTGAGCAATGTGTTTAACAGATTAGCATATTTAAAATTAAAGTTACTGTTGAAACAGAATTGACTTTCCAGTCTTAAAATTCAGGCATTGTCTCAAAACATAAGCATTTGCAAAGCAGAGAGAGCATCTGGGGAGAGCTGCCTAGGAACTGAGACCAGGAAACCAAGGCAAGCACAGTTCCTCACTGTTTAACTTGGTCTGATTTTCTGGTGTGAAGGCAGATCTCAATGACAACATTAAAGAAGCTATCAAACAAAACATCCTGAAATGGGGGGAAAAAGTATTGTAATCTCAGACAATAATTACATTGCCAAGAGGTTTGAAATGCTAGAAGGGCTGCTGTCTGGAAAAACAGTGTGTAATGTCATGATAAAGATGTTGATCAATAACTTTCATGAACTAGCATCATAATTTAGTCATTTCTTGTACGTGTGTGTTGTCTACTCTGGAGAAAGACTGCTGTTCGTGTAATTTGTTTTATTTTTTCCACAGGGTAACCTTTTTGTGTAGAGTTTTGATAATAGACCTGTTTCAGCAAGGCAAGATGAGCTGAAAAATAGTTCTTGTTACGGGATGCCAATTCAAATGCCCATTTATGCTAGCTATTCTGCATGGATAAATCCTCTTCAAACAAGTGTTTTGAGCACACATCTGCATTGATACCCTTCAGTTCAAGAGCTGTGTGCTTACAGCCACTTCACTCTAGCTGCTTATTTTTTATTGCAAGAGATGCATGAAATAGCTGACATTATGAGGAAATCACAGCTTTACTCGATGGTTGCTGATGCATTTAGATCATCCCTTTTTCTAGGCCAGAGCATCAGATGTAGTGAATGCACAAATGTTAATTATTAATTAGATTGAATTAGTTACTGCAGTCATCTGTTGGTGATCGAAGTGGGTCACCAACACTCAGAATACTTTTGCAATGAATTCTAGCATTGATTTTCATATTTCATCTTTTGTGCTGTTTGGCTACTAGTTTGGATAGGAAGAGCAGAACTCTTCAAGCCCTTTGCTTTCATCCTCATTGATGTAAAAATAACCTGTTTCTTTCTGTCAGAATTATAGCAGCATATACAGTAGACAATGGAATCATCTGAATCCCTCCACCAGCTCCTGATTTTCTTATGGTAACATGGCTACTATAGAACAGTGGTAGAGTTTTCAGATTAAATCACCTTTACTACCTTTTTCATCAAAACCTTTAGTGGATGAAGCCAACCTACACACTGTGGGAAATGCAAGTCTTTTTGCTTTTTGCTGTTAAGTAGCACTGTATGAAAAGTGATCACACGTCTGAATGATTGCATGTTAATTTAAACTGCATTTAATAGAAGAGTGTATGAGAGTGGGTTTCTACATAAGGGACTAGATTTTAAAGGCAAGCCCTTAGTACCTTGAGAGAAGTATATTAGTGAAAAATGCTGGGAAAAGTGAGAAAATGGGATGTGTGTGGGGTGGAATCAGGTCTTTCTTCAAGTTAGAGGCTTCCAACACAAACCATTCTAACATTCTTCCATGATCTTGACTGACTTGAAGTCCAACTTGGAAGAACTGCTTCTGAAATAGCTGTGTGAGTGACCACTTCAAGAGGCTATTACTGGTAAGTAGGGATTAGGAGAAGTGAGAAGATAATCACTTGTTTAAAAAGTGGTATTTTAGGATTAAATGGTGTGAGAAAGAAACCGGAGTTAATCCAAATAAAGCTGAGTTAGACTTGCCAAAAGGTAATTTGGATCAAAGAAGATAAAAAAGTAAAAGAAAAACGTGCTATTTGGTGAGTAAATGCAGTATTTTGGCATGAAAGTTGAATTCATATTTTAATATAGGTGATAACTTTGACTGTGTACAAAGGCAAATGTAAATAAACCGTAACTGAAGTGGAAGCAGGATGCTTCCAGGTTGTGTTAACTTAATGATAGCAGCCTCTTTTTGAATTGTGGTTGAATTTGTGTGTGGAAACCTGTGCTTGGGAAGGGAGTAGAGCACTACTGTACAGACGTAAGTGGAAATTTAGTATTCCTCTGTTTTACAGGTGATCACAGATGTCTGTACTGAATATACCACATGAGAATGTTCATTAGATCTTCCCATACAAGGGAGCAGTTGTAGCTGGAGTGGGATTTACAGGTCACTGTTCATTGACTACACCATGTCTGGTATTGGGTTACTTAAGAATTCACTTGTTTAGAGTTGCTTGAATAAGGCCCAGAACTTTACCTTATCCTGGAGCCCTCAGAAATAATGACAAGCTTGTCAAGAGGTGTTTTTACAGGTGAAGCATTTTGTAGTACAGACTTGGTAAGAGCTTGCAGAAATCTATGAATCAGTCTTGTGTGCTTTGCTGGGAGGAGAGCATGCGAGAAATAAGGCTTATTGCACAAAAGGCTGCCTGGTTTTGTCTCGGTGACCAACTGTAGGTAATTTTACCACAATGTTCTTCACTTTTTTGTTGTCCCAAAAAGTACTAATGAAAATTGTAGGATTGTTTAACATTAATTTTGGCCTATTTTTTTTTCCTAATTAAGAGAATTCTACAGCTTGATAATTTAGTGTTATCAGTTACTCTTTTTTTCTTAACGTGTCCTGGGTTTTTAAAGGTGTTTTTTGGTGTATACTGGATATCAAAGCTAAAAATAGGAAGTGTGTTTATTGAAAATATATGTATACGTGTGAGATACGGAATTGGCATGAATCTTGGAGCAGTTTGCTACGCTGCTTTGGTAAAGCGCCAGGTTAAGAAACTTACTTGTCTTATGTCTTTCAAGCAGAGAAAATTGTTGCCTCTTGCACGCACTTCAAAGTACATACACTGTTTTCTAAATAACATCAAGCTGGAGTAGAATAAATGTAGCACAGATTAAGCCTTGAGGAGTACATTTATTTTAGGGGACAGAAAGTATTTCAATATTGACTTGAGAAAATGGAGATGTTGCTTTGTCTTTTTGTGCTTTTTGTGAAGAACAGGAAGAAAGCCGTATTGTACTAGGTATGATGTGCCTTTCAGAATGCTAGGCTTAGTAACACGATTGGTGCTTCTGGCTTTGTAGTTGCCTAATAATGTTATTCTCAGGTTACTGAAACAAATAGTTTACTACCCTGGTTGTTTTTTCTTCTAATTTTAAAATCTATTCAGAAAATACTAATAGTATTTAGGGAGAATCTTTGTCGTAGTCATAAGAACATCACTTTTCAGTATCTCAGCATTGTAAAAAGAGATGCTGACACCTTTCTTCTGCAGTGTTTAGTAAATGTCGACTGCTGTGTCAAAGAAACTGCTGTTTATAAGGCTAGTATAAGTTCAGTTTTGAGTTCTTCTGTGGCTTTCTTGTGAACTTAATGATATATTCTGTGCCCTGCGAGCTGCTTCTGTGTGAAAACACAGCCTAGTAAAACCTGACAATTTTTACAGCTCTTTCTGGCAGGCCATAAATTAGGTGTGTGCTTGAAGCATACAGAAGAAGAATACTGTATTTCAAAGTGGGCCTTTTCTTGTCCACTGTTTCTAAATTGGGGAGAGGCACCTCTTTACTGAATACCTTCATCATGCAAAGGAAGTGCAGGTATCCCTCCATGCAACCTGTGCCGCTAAGGTGTGCTGCAATGGGTTTCTTGGTTCAGAAAGCAGCATAGGTGCTGCTAGCTGGTAGTGGATGGAGGTTGGGTGCGATGAGATGGATATTGGTGAGATTGGGAGGCAGTGGCACTGGTGTGGTGCAGGAGTTTGTGGGTTTGGTTATATGAGGAAGGGGGTGAGAATGGCACCTCTGGGATTAGGGGATTTGAGAAGTCAGGTCATGTTAACCAAGGGCTGTGCAGAGAGCGAAATAAGGCAATTGCTGGAGCAAGAAAGCATAAAGTAGGGAAGGGAGGACTATGGGAGAGGGGAGGTGAAAGAGTGAGGTGGCTGCAGCAGGTAGCACAGATATGAAAATGGAAAGCCGTGCATGAGGACAAAAAGAGTGTGAAATTCATGTTGTTAATTTGGGGGAAGAATATTCCAATAAAATGAGGTGCTAAGGCAGTAATTGTCATAAATACAATACTTAAGATATGTCTGCTGTTCAGTGAGATCTTATCAAAGGTGTTTTATTTTTACTAAAGCCATAGAATGACTTAGTCAAGGTGAGAGAGTGCTCAGTTTATCTGCTCCAGTCCCCTCCTTGGAACAGGCTATCCCATTAGGTTGGGTTGCTTTGTGCCTTGTCCAGCTGAATTTGGAAGTCTCCAAGGATAAAGATTCCACAGCTCCTCAGGGCTGCCTGTCCCAGTGCTTCACCGGTCTTTTAGTGCAACTTCTTACCTAGTTGGAAGTCCCTTTTCTGCAGCTTTTGGTCATTCTCATCCTTCTGTATGGTGCTTTTGAAAAGATTCTGACTGTATTCTGTGCTAGTGACCTATTGAGTAGTTGAGAGTGGCAGTTATATTCCTGTCTTAGCTTAAGACTGACCAAACACAGCTGTGTCGGCCTCTCCTCTTGCATCTTTTCTCTACCCCCCTTAATGGTTTTCTGTTTGATTTACTCCAATTAATCAAAGTCTTTCCTTCTACTGGGGAGCCTAAAACTGGTCTCAAATGATAGGCACAAAGACCAGGTATGGTCTGAGTAGAGGGGAATAATCACGTTCTACAGCTTGGTGATTGTTTTGTCCCAGGTTTTGCTTCAGCCTTCAAGTTTCTCAAGGTTTCTGTTCAGCTGGTTTCTCCAGCCTGCTGAGACACCTCTGAAAGGTAGCTCGGCTGTCCAGCAGATCAGTCTATCCCAATTTAGGAAAACCATCATAGGCTTGCTAAAGTTGCATCCCATTTTCCTGGTCATTAACAAGGACATTAAACAGTATCAATAACTGGGACTGAGAAATTTACCAGTAATGATGTTACCATGTAGCTACCTACCTCCACCCTTGTTGAGCGCACACTATTCCATTCAGTAGACTCTCTGTATCCATTTTATCTAACTGGGGCCCCTAACTTAATTTTCCTCTAGGGCAGGTAGTATTCCAGTACTCACATAGACCTGGGGAGTCTGAGAACAGAACTTGTCAGTAGACACCAAGGCAAATGGAGCCTTTTCTGTGTCCTTTGCTGCTAGAGAACCTGTCTTGTTTCTGCAGTAGACCCACGTTTTCCTTGATTAATTCCTGCTGATATCAATTTGGCGTCTTAAAAGCGAGTTCTCAATTAACAAAATATGATTTTCTTTTCACTTTCATATTTTAGATGAGGTTTTTAGAAAGACTCTTAAAAGAATCTTGTAATGAACTATGAATTGCATATTCACATATTAACACTGGGGCCATAATGGCTCAATCAGAGATCAGCCGTATTCCCCTTACACAGCCCTTTACATCGGAGGCAGCCATTATATTAAATAGATAATGTAAAAATGCTACTATCTTGCTATTCCACGTGGAGCTGGGCATTCCTTATCTGAAAGTAAAATGAGTTACATGATCTGCAGTAATGGTAATGCAGTGACGGATTCTGTTGCAGTGTCTGTTCAAGAACTCAGATTGCCTGGGGAATCCGGACTCTGAAAGCTGTGATTTATACCGTGTGTCAAAAGCTTAAGAAATAACATAATAAGGTCACTTTCTGTTAAAATATGTATGGAAGGTAGGAAATGTATGTTAAGTGGTTTCTCACAGGAAATCATCAACTGTCAGTGTAGTTGCTTAAGATGTTGTTTTTCATGCCCGCTGAAAAAGGCTTTCCACAGTTATGACTGTGTTCAGCTTCATGGGATCGTAGCAAGGAAAGCAACAAACCATCAAAAATAGCCCATTTGTAGGAAAGAAGCAGTGGATCTAGGTGGCTTTTGGCCTTGGTCTTTAAGACCTGTAGGTTTAAAGATTTGAACAATGATAATAGATTTAAAGGTATTGATTTGATGACTGTTAGCTTTGTTCAGTTACAGCGTACCCTGGTGCTTACAATTCCCAGATTGTGCTGAGGAGCTTGTTTTCTATTAGTTTGTCAAAAGATGGGCAAACCAGGGAACTTAATTTTGATAAAAATCTGCCTTGAGATGGGTGAAAGTCATGTTAGAAATCTTCTGCTCCTCTTTTACTGCTCAGTAGAATCACTCCAGACAGCATTAGCCTTACTGTGGCAAAACCTTTGGCATGCAATGCCACCCTATTGAATCTGCATTGAGGAAATGTTATCTATTTAAATTGCTGCATAGATTCTGCATAACCTTTTTAGTGTAAGTAAAATAGCAGATGGCCTGGAGAAATATGTTTGAAGAATCAGTGGAAAAATGGATTTGATTACAACAATGCAATTGTGTTCAGGGAAAATATGTGGATAAATAACCAAAAATGCTATGTCTAAGAGAATACCCTGTGTAAAAGGATAAAAGAAAACATGAATATGGAAGTGTGCATGGAGGAAGTAAACTGAATTATCTTATTTCATGGTTCTATGAAGTCTAAATGTAAGACTTTATTTTACCAGTATAAAAGTACTGGCTAGAAAGATTCTGCCCCACCAGTGCAAATGTATTATAATGAAATAGTCTGTGTGTAGTTCCGATGTTTTTTTCCCAAAACGTCTGTTGGAAACATTTTTTGGAAAAAAAAAAATTAATGATTCTTTATGGGATGAAAAATCTGGGAAATTCTAGGATAAATTGGCAAAATACTGCTTTTGTTACTTGTTGGTTGTTTCGTTGGCCGTCTTATCTCAAAGCTAAGTAATGAAGGCTTTCAACAAAGTATATCCATGAAGTTATCACTAGGTTTGCATACAAGGCAAGGACCAAATTGTGTGTGTAAAACTCCAGTATATCAAAGCTCTTACTTCTCTTATCTCGTAACTTGAAATATTAAGTAAACCTGGTATTTATTTGATGGTAACGTTTGGACAAAGTGAATTCTTCACTGGGATTTAAAATCTTACATTTTGTTTTAAGCATCCAAAGTATTGTCTTTCCCAGGCTGGGCATGCTTTTGGACATGTACAACACTCTAGTGCTGCTTTTTTCTAATCGAAACTAGTTTAAAGGAAAACCTTGAACCTGAAGTACAAGCTGTGAAGAACTGTTCCTCTTAAACACAGAAATAGATAAATATCTGGATAGTACAGTAATACAAACAAGTAAAAGTTAAAAAAGGTTAGCAGGTAACCTATGGAAAATTAAGTGATGGCTGTGAAGCTGTGAATTGGATCATGGGGTTTTTCTAGGTAAGTTTTGAGCATCTCTGGTTTTGTAGAAAGCAATTTGTGCTATGGATGATAAAAGTTAGGAATTTTATTCTTGCTTTTTACAAAGCAGGACAGTTGTTCCTTTTGTCCGCTGAAATAATTCCTTAAAACACACCCGTTTGTGTATTAAACAGCTTTAGTTTCTATTCCTGTTTGAAAATTGATACCTGGGTTTTGGTTATCATTCAGTTTTATTAGTTTAAGATTTGAGAAGTGATGGCTTGTGCTGGTTAAATAGTTCCATGCCTGAAATATCTACATGCTCTAGGTATTTTGATATCACCTTCAGTTTGAGATGAAAACTGGAAGGTTCATTTCAGAGAGTATTTAGGAATCTAAGTTTGGGATGGTGTTTGTAACTAAATATGATTAAGTCATATACGGATAATAATATATAATAACAATTGCTATTATATTATTGCATATTATATATATGGTTAGCCATCATTAATATAACTAGTTTCATACTATTAAATATCCATTGGTTTCAGACTGTTATTATTAATTCCTATTAATCCTTTTTTTTTATTAAGGTTCATCACTGTAGCGTGGGTTTTTCTTAGTTTGACTATCATCATGCTCTCTCTTGCATATCCCTGATTCCCTTTGAGGGAATGAGTGAATTTTATGTATGGTATAATATGGTATATTCTCCCATAAGTGTAATCATCAGCATATAACAAACCTGGAGACACTATCAAATTGCTAGCTCAAAATTACATCATCTATTGTATAAAATATTCTCATGTTAAATATGGACCCTGAAACAGTGTTAAAAGAAGATCCTGGGGCTATAAACTGGTAATTCTGTGTGGAAAGTGGACTTTCATTTGACATCAAGGTGTTGTCTTAAAGGATATTTCTTTTTCTGGTTGAGTGTCCTGCAATGATTCCCTTCATCTGTTTGATATTCACCTGCTGTTACAGAACAAGCTACAGCTGCAGAGTTGTGAAGGAGCAGATTTATAGCAACAAGAGAAATTTATTCTGTGAATTTCACTTGCTCCAAGAACAGATTGCTCCTAAATTAATTTTAAATGCTTTTGGACATAAGATGGAAAGCAGTTTTCTTCCAACGGAAGGTACTCATTGAGGAAAGAAAGTTTTCAGTAAACTCTGTCAGACTGAAACTCTGGAATGGAGTGTTGCAGAATTCTGTGCCAAAAGCAAAGTACCTTTCCTTTGCCAGCTATTAATCCCAGTGTTTAGATTCAGTTTTCCTTGCTTCTCAAGGTGCAGTGGTAGTTTTATTTCTAATTGGAACTTTCCTGTGCAGGATTTCCCTCTGGTCTCTGTTGCAGCTAATCTATATTCAGAGTAATTCATGAGAAGAAAAAAAGTGGGAGAGATGAATGAGACTCTCGGTTATCAGAGACATAAAAGTGGGAGAGATGAATGAATTTGTTATCAATCAAATGTTTTCTAGGCACAGGCAAGTACTAACTCATTAGCAAGAGAGCTGTTAGTGAAGCAATTTGGAACTGCTCCCTTCACATTCACCTCCTGGTTGAACAGCAGCTCGTTTGCTTTCACCTGCTAGAAGAAATCAACAACTGCTCCTGTCCTCCGGGGGTTATAGCAGCCGAAGAATCTGCGTGAAAGCTAGTCAGATAAATGAGCTGGTTCCAATTTAGTCGTCTTCTAAAACCTGAATAACAAATAGGTTCTGTACTAGCTGAAGTGTTGGAGTGGGCAAGGCACATCATTTGAAGCTGGATGCAGGTAGCATAACATGGCATAACTCCTTCGGCTGTACCGAGCATGCGATGTTCCCTTGCAGCAGCATTTCAGTTGTGTTTTAGTAGTGCAGAAGAAGTTGAGTTTTCTTACCTTTTAACTGAGGATGAGTTACAGAGACTATGAATTTATTGTAAGATCTATGTTAACCTTTGCTGAGCCCATATGGATTATAAATGGATTATATTTTTTCATGATGCCCTGTTTATGGCTTGAATGCCAGTGTAGTTGGCAGGAGGAGATGGTAATTGTTATCCTCAGCTTCCTCTGAGATTTGCTTTTTGGCCTAAGTTCAAAAAATAAGCAAAATCAAAGCAGTGGATTAGGAGTTAAAAAGTGAAGTGACTCAAAGTTTATTCTTCCCCCCACCCTCAAATCCAGACCCTTACTTCCAAAAGTAAATCCTAATCTATGCAGTTGAGTTCAGTCTGATTCTCAGCAGACCGTAATGTGGAGAGATATTTGAAGGTATTGGGAGCATTTTAATGTTAGCTTTCAGGTGCTAGCAAGTAGCTTTACTATTGAGTTAAACCAGATGAGCAGCTTAGAATACAAGGCCAGGTTGGACAAAGCCTTGCATGGCATGGCTTAGTGTGAGGTGTCCCTGCCTATGTCAAAGGAGTTTGAACTGGATGATCTTAAGGTCCTTTCCAACCCTAACTATTCTATGATTCTATGACAACTTCTGTCTGCAGAGTGTCTGGTTTAGTTACTGTGTACTCCACCACTACTCTCTATTATGTTGCAGGGTATTTTGTTGTTTGCTTTTTTAACAGCAAAATAGAGAACGTGCATTTTCACTGTGATGTGCCAGTCAGGCTTCAGGATCAAGCAGGAAAAAACATCTTACAAGACACCACTGCCAAGATACAAAACTTGGTATCTGGACCAGCATTCAGCTGCTTATTGCAAATGTGTATTTTAAGATGTTAGTACTGGAAGCATTTGGAGTTTCTTTCTAGCTTTGTGCCACATGGTTTGAAAAACCTCAACAGGCGTTTGATGAGTCAGCGTCTCCTTCCATTCCTTGCACAAAGACTGCATACTGAAGAACATGTTGTTATGTTTCTGTAAATTGAGAACACAGCAAAAAACCCCTGAATCACCAGAAGAAGTGGTAAAGGGGTAGGATTTTCCAAAAACCTCACTGTTACATCACTGACAAAATTACTAAAGGTTGAGAATTGGAGCAATCGCAGCTTTTCCTCACTCTTGTTAGTATATTTAAATGATCTTTTCGATGACTGTAGTTGTGCTGTTTTCCATATGAGTTTGATTTTTTAAGTCTGTTTATTCATTTTAGCTCTTGAGAGAGGAAATGCAAGCATCCACTTTTTTGGGAAGAGCAGTAAAAAGAAAATAAAGGCTTAGGTCAGCAGACTGTGCATTGGTGTCGCTGTGCATTTTGCTTAAGAACTTGGGATGGGAAAGAATGAATGCATTCCATCTGGGCGAAAGAATGGTGTCCGTTAGGGTTCAGTTTGCTATGGTTTTTGAGCTTTCCATATGATCTCATCACTGGAGGAGGAAAGTATATTCTCCCTTAAGAATAATCTTATGATTCATTACTACTGTGTTTTTTTTTTGTCTGAGCCTTTTGAGCGCCAGACCTCTCCCCACTCTTCTACCCCAAATAAAAACCAGCCACCCTGTATCTGGCTTTATATGGTATTGCTGTAGGTGGACTTAACCAGAATAATGGTTGGCTTTAATAATAAGAACCTTACATCTTTGTCAAGAGAAGAACTCCACCTGACGTATATTTATCCAACTATTTGTCAAGCTTTACACTTTGGGAAGAGACATTGTATGCTTTGTTTCCTAAGTGGCAAGCACTGTTTTGCATAAATGTTGCCTTTTATCAATTTTCTATTTTACAGGATATATATAGCATATGATTTCATATACTTAGTCCAGTAAGTTTTCTTGGGAACAGACAATTTCTTAATCTTTCTTAGTTAATATTTAGATTGTCACTCTAGTTCCCCAGCCCACTGCCCCAGTAAGTTAGCAATCAGCTCTTTGAGCAGCTGTACATTTTGGCAGTAGCGTTTGAAGCTTGAGATGGATCCCTTCACTTGTTCTGCTGCATCTGTTAATGAGTTCTCAATTTGGGAAGGTACAGGCTAATCCAAGTGTAATGTTTCTGGCACCATTATACCTGTATAGTACACCAGAAAAAGGGAAATCTGTAGCTAGGCAAGTAAACCCTGTAGGCTGCTTTTGAAGGCCTAATGACACGGCAAATAAATGAATATCCTTTATTTTCTTTTGCAACATGACTGTAGACAATTTATTTCCCACCAGTGTTAAAGTAATCTGTCTATAAAAAGGGTCTTTGTGACCAGACCAAAGTGATTCTGGTGCAGTGAATGAAGCGAGTCATCCTGGCATCTCACAGTTCCTGCAGTCTAAGGACGTGCGTTACAGAAAACCCTGTAGACTGTGAAGAGCTCATGTATAAACACTGAGATCACTGAAGACCTGTTTCCTGTTAAAAGTGCAGCAGGGAAATGTAGTAAGTTAAAAAGGAAGAAATATAATAAATGGTGCTGTTCTGATTCACTCTGCTCTTGTTCCTTTGAACTGAAGTTTAAATTTATATTTGTAGGGGAATACAAAGGGCATTGGCTCAGGTTCTAGTAACAGTCTGTATGTTATACTTAGCATTTTCCTAGGAAAAGATGGATCATGGAAAGAAAACTAAACATTGGGTTTTGTTAGATCTGTCAAAGATAGTCATGAGCTAACAGCATGGATTTTTGATTTGCTATAGCCCTTTGAAGTTCAGGTATGCATCTTGTTTAACAAGTGATTTTTTTTTTTGAGACTTAAATACTAAAGTTTGTGGTGTCTATTTGCTGTAATATACTATATTCAAATATTAAACTATCAAATGGTCATTGAAAAACGGACTTAAAAAGTCTTCCCTGCTAAAGCTCATGCCTCCATGCTTGTCTACAAAAGAAAATGTAGTAACTTTAGAGTGCAGAACTTTTTTCCTACAAGAAAGAGATTGCATTAATCTCCCCTACATCTAGTAATGTGCAGCTATTGAACCCTGGGACAAGGCTAGCACACTATGATGTTATAATTTGCTTCTGACAGGGATAGCTTCATTTTTCTGTCTTACCACTGCATTCTGATAAACAGAGTGATGGGTGGTGGGAACTGTTGGCAGGAGGGGAGCGTGTCACCTCCAGATTGGTACCTGGATATGAAAATTATAGACCTGGAACATTAAAATTTTAGTTATAGGATTTGTGTGAAATGAAGGCAAAAGGCTTATTGTGTAGTGATTGAATAGGTCAACTGGAAATTGTTTGTATTTGTCATATTTAAAGGATGTGAATCATCTTACATTTTTATAGGAGAAAGAGTAATCCCCTGCTATTAAGAAAATTCTTCTATTTTAAATGGAGCATGAAGTATTTGAGATCTTGACTTGTGTAATATTTCCAGTTATAAGGCATAGCCCGAGAAGGGGAACTAAAAATAGTATAACAGTTGTTAAAGAAAGGCTAGAAACTCTACTCAAGGTCAATTTATTTGTGCATATGAATTACACCGCTTGAATACTAAGCAGTTCTAAAATGAGTAGGTGTTTTTTTCTTGTTATGTTAAATAATATAATGTAAAAACTTCTTTAAGAGGCCTATGGAAGGATCTTGGCAGGGCAAAGAGTGAGAACGCTCTGAATAAGAACATCTGAACTTTGATGGTTTGTCCTACAATTAAGTCTTCTGATCACTGTACCGTTACTCAATCACACTCTGATTCTGCCTTCATTGTAGTTGGAACATATTAGCTTATACTCATCGCCTCAATTTTTAATAGAATCTAAATGATTTCTGGTTTAGTCTGTCTGACACATGATTGAGATAAAGTTATTTTTTGGCAAGAACTCTGCAAACCACGTGGTGCTGCTTCCAAATCAGTATCTAGATCCTGTCACCTATGGTTTATCATGCCTGTGATTGACCCAACTTCAGATGTAGCCAAAACTTGGGTTGGGTTCAGAAATTTTCCAAGTTTCTTGTAATACTATTATGCATTTTAGAGAAGACACTACTGCTTGTTGCGTACTTTGCAAACACATTGTTTCTAGGTTTGAACGTCTAAGATTGAGTGTGCCAAAATACTTCCAAGCCAAAGAAATCCAGTCAATTCTTGCATTGTCCTCAGATGAGAGAACTTCATGTACCTGTGGCATGTTTTTAGTGGGACTGTGGAACACCTGAAATTTGTCAATAACTTTATTTTCTTTGCATC
Source organism: Loriculus beryllinus (assembly GCA_039877255.1). Lineage (NCBI taxonomy): Eukaryota > Metazoa > Chordata > Aves > Psittaciformes > Psittacidae > Loriculus > Loriculus beryllinus. Next base: position 27,368 of record JBCJKH010053750.1, read on the forward strand.
TGATCATTCTGTTTGGATTAGATGTGGTCCTTTTGGTCTAAAATGTAAACTATGCTTAGAAAAGAAGCACTCTATGTATGTGTATTATAATTTTACTATCCCTACATTGAACTAATTTCTGGCTAGAAAAAGGTGGCTTAATTAGAGGATGTTATCCCATTCTGATGTAGTTGTTGAATAGGCTGTGAGACTACAACATGTATGCCTTTTAAAATTAGAAATATTGATTCTCTTGTACACATAACAGACATAATCTCAGTATTCTCTCTTCTCCCCCAGTCTTGAAAAGCATCCCAGTGTCGAGTTCTTTTCCAACTGTTGGAGTGCTGTGGAAAGTGTGATAGAAATTGAGACTGTGTTTTCTCAACAACGTCAGTACTGAAAGCTAACAAAACAGCTGGATACAGTGTTGGGGTTTTGTGTGTCAGATGGAAATCATATACTGGGAAATTCAGCACAGTCTTGTTAAAAAAACACCAACAAACATGACATCTCCCAAAACCAAGCAACCAAACAATAAAAACCCACCAAAAAAAAACAAACCCAAGAAAGACTGGGGAGAGTTTTGTTCTCCCTCTTTTATAAAGTATGATGGAATATTTCACTACTTTCCTTTCGTAATTTATGAAGAATGCATGTCTCTTCAGCCTTCTCAGTTTTCCAAACGGCAGGCCACATTCCTAGCAAGCCAGGCATCATGTGCTTTCTATAATGTTGGAGGTACTGGAGTGGTATGTTCAGAGAATTTGCCTTACTGATAAGAAATAATTCCTTTCTATTTTTATTTCCTGTCTGCATCCGGACATTTCCCGTAAAGACAGCTTGTGTAGTATCACCCTCTCACCCCCTCCTAATAAATAGTGTGTTTATGGTACATCGTGCTTTTTTGTGTTTCTAGTTTGATGACATTCATGATATGCTCCCTTTTAACTTTAGGCTATACAACAGCTTCCAGATGACTGCCATAATAATCAGAATTAGCTACTGGTATCAATTTCCTAATGGAATTGTACTTTTCAGCGATGAGAACTTTTTGTCAGGGAGGAAATATTACAATTGTAAGGAAGACTTTTTTGCAATTGTAGGATATGTCAAACCAAAAAGGCATTTAATTTGTGAGCAGGTGAATTTTTTGTGCCGAACTTTATCCTCTGTGTGTGTGTGTTTCCTTCTATATATGTTCAGACGAACAAGCGGCCTTCCAATCCTCATTTCTTGTAGAAGTCATATGGAGCCAGTGCAACTCCAGATTCTTTGTAATTCAGTCTTTGCAGTAAACTTTGTGCATGGTTATGGCATTTAATTTAAAATTTATGGTGGGTGGTGAGCAGAAAGGAGGGGAAAAACCCTGTAGGGGGGAGAAGTGCAAAAAAACATGAAAAGTAAATCACTTCTTGATCTCTTGGTAATAGTTTGGCCTGTGTGTCTTGACCACAGCGTTTCAGAATGAACACCTTTAAGGAAAATGGCAAAGTGCTACTGGTGTTATGTATTTAGAAAGGTGGATGTTTCAGCAGGGAGCATTGCTTTAACATTTTGAGTTTAAAAAGCAAAAGCTAACCAAAAAGATGATGATTTGCCGTAAGTAATTTTATGTTCCACTCCAAAATGCTTGTATTTTAACAGTGAACAGAGTATCTGCCAAGCACGGGCTGCTGTAATGGTCTATGATGATGCCAATAAGAAATGGGTACCAGCTGGTGGATCAACTGGATTCAGCAGAGTTCATATATATCATCACACAGGCAACAACACATTCAGAGTCGTGGGCAGGAAGATTCAGGATCATCAGGTAAGCAGATCTCTGAAAATTTGGAATAGGAATCTTAAGCTATTTTTGTGATTGTTTTTAACACTAAGAAGTGCATCTTGAGTAAAATGATGGGAACTGTAAATATTAAACAATTTTCTTTTAAACTGACATAGCAAAACTGTATTATGACTTTTTCCCATAAACTAAGCACTTTACATACCTCCAAGGCAAAAGTCCTTGTGCACTCTTTTACCATTCCTTCCTACAGATAGATATAAAGGTTAGGGGTGCAGACAAGACGTCTGATTTTTTTAAGGTAAAGTGGCAACCTAAAATCTTTTCTTCTTCCCTGTTAGCTGCAGTCTATATAGGTACCAGCAGTTCTCTTGTAGCTCTTTATGAAAAGTTGGATGTATGATACCTCATTTCCCCAGGTCATTTAACTCAAAAAACCTCTGACATTTGGTAGTGCTCATCATCTACCACTTCAAGAGATTGAGAAAGGAACTACAAGGATTACATCTAAATTTCCTTGATGAAGTTGTTAGATCTTGATTAAATGGCAGACTTAGCACTGTGTCTTGAAATATGCTTTGCCTGGTGGTAACTTGTGGTGGGGTTAAAAATCTAATCCTTTTGTTTGAGTGAAGCTTCTATATCTGTTTCCCTCTCTCCCAGCATTTAAAAACAATTCTTTTGGTCTGTTCATGGTCATTTATCACAGACCTGAAGCATACATTGATCATCTGCTATGTGATTTGTTGTTTGTGCTGGTTTTGGCTGAGATGGAGTTAAATTTTCTTCATAGTAGCTAGTATGTGGCTATGTTTTGACTTGTGCTGAAAACAGTGTTAATAACACAGGATGTTTTAGTTACTGCTGAGCAATGCTTAGAGAGTCAAGACCTTTTCTGCTCCTCACACCATCCCACCAGTGAGCAGGCTGGGAGTGCACAGGGAGTTGGGAGGAGACACTGCTGGGACAGCTGACCCCAACTGACCAAATGCATATTCTAGACCATATGGCATCATGCCCAGCATATGAAGTTGGGGAAAGAAGGAGGAGGAAGGGGGTAGATGTTCAGAGTGATGGCATTTGTCCTCCCAAGTAACCATTCTGTGTGATGGAGCCCTGCTGTCCTGGAGTGCCTGAACAAACGCCTGCTAATGGGGAATGGTGAATGAATTCCTTGTTTTGCTTGTGTGTGTGGCTTCTGCATTACTTATTAAAAACCCTTTATCTCAACCCACGAATTTTCTCACTTTACTCTTCTGATTCTCTCCCTCATCCCACTGGGGAAGAGTGAATGAGTGGCTGCACGGTGCTTAGTTGCTGGCTGGGGTTAAACCGCGACATCATTAAACACTTATTTGAAGTAATAAATGGTCTCTGTGAATTCATCTGAGAAGAAACATGTTTTTTTCCTTCCATTATTCAGTGGAAAAAGGTTAGAGGATATAGTTATCCAAGTGCAATGGGATCCTCTTAGTGGATGGTTTGTAATAAGTGATTGCTCTCCTAGCTAGAATTTATCACCTTTTGTGTGAGCCATAACGATCTTGCAAAATGATACCTTGTGAGGCATAGAAGTCCCCATGAACTGCTGCTGAAAGCACTGCAAGCTAAGGGATGCAGCAGCCACAGAAAGAAGGTGATAACTTGGTTAAAAAAAATGGTTCTAACAAGTACTCTGTGAAGCTAATGTAGAAAATAAAAAGCTAATACATTTCTGAGATCTAGATGCATATTCACGTCAAGTACTCTACTATTAAAAGCCAGAACTGTTGATATTACTACGTTGCTGTTATGAAACATTACTGCATCTTTAGAAATGAGAATGCTTAAGCTACACAGTTCATAGAAAATATCTCATTAGTTCCCTTGTGTATTCTCATCACTAATTTCATGCGGCATTGGAATGAAAATTGAAATGGTTATGTGCTTCAGCATTGTGATTTTACAGATTATGGGTCTTGAATTAAGGCACATGGTTAAGGAATAAAATCTGCATGAAGCCGAACTTGTTGTGAAAAAGCAACTTTAAACATAAGTCACTTTTTATTTTTTAATGTTTCTAGGTGGTAATAAATTGTGCCATTCCGAAAGGGCTGAAGTACAATCAGGCTACACAGACCTTCCACCAGTGGCGTGATGCGAGGCAGGTGTATGGTCTGAATTTTGGCAGCAAAGAAGATGCCAATGTCTTCGCAAGTGCCATGATGCATGCCTTAGAAGTATTAAATTCACAGGAAGCTGGTAAGAGTCTCTGAGCTTTTTCTTTTTTTACAAGATTGTTCAAATACAGATGGAAAACATTCAAATATTTATGCATAGAAGTTAATAAGTTGTATCTAATAATGATTCAGCCTCTAACCATTTTAATTATTTGGGAGTTTTTCTCTGCCTAGTTAATGCTTTGTAATAGTGAATCTCAACTTGACTGCCGTCCGTGTAAATGGGATTCCTAATGACTAAATTGATTGTCATTATCTATCGCATAGAGAAAGCTGCTGGTTTTGCCTTTTATTTAAGGAAACAACACCAAAACTCCTGACCAAGAAGTGCATACCTCTTAATCAAGGTACTTCTGGGGATTTTTAGAGGCATTCTTAATCTGTATTGGTATTTTCGCTTTTCATTGACCACCAGTTTATTATAAACACTATAGGGTTTTTTCCTCCAAACCTGGGCATTCAAGTCATCTTCTTGGCAGTCCTTACCGTACAAGAGTTTTCTAGCTTGGAGACCTTGGATCCAGGGATAACATTCAGATGAACACACATAATCTAGACAACAGGTCTATCAATTTGGAGAAGAGGGTGACATAGAGAGTTTAAAACATTGGTGGAAACATTAGTGGCTTCAGTATTCAGGTGGTATTTGCGATGTATTTTACATAGGCTGTACAGCAAATAGATCAGTATAAGACTGAGACACAGAGAAGGAGGTTTTATTTTAAAAGACTGAAAAAAACTTTAGTGTTCTTGTAACCAAATGAATTCTTTTGTCCTCATTAAACTTTAAAGATTGTGTAACAAGAGATAGTACTTCTGTGCCAGTTTTTCTCTTGTGAAGAAAACAGGCTGTAGATGACCTTACTAGGGCCGTCTCTCAGCATAAAAGGGTAACTTTTCAAGTTGCTTTTCATTCTGACAGTTTTTTTCAAGACTTAACATTTGAAACTAAGTGTTCTAGACCAAGGATGATATATTCTGCAGTGCTTATGCTGTTATGTAGCTTATGAGGCCAAAGTAGAAAGGGTAGCTAGAGGTAAATCTTTCTTTTTGAAAGCTAAAATAATCTAGCTGTGTATCCCATTCTCCTACCTCTTGCTTGGATATTTTATCTTCTGAATCCCTCAGTTCTCCTTTCCCTCAGGGTTACTCAGTTGTAAAACAACTGCATGTATATATGCATGCATTTATTTTCATCATTTAGGTTAACTCTTTCCCCTAACACTTAGCACTGAGCTACTAGAAGGCTGAAATGGCACAGGCAGGCATGACAGTGCTCATTTTTTAATTAGTCAGTGTGTCTGTTTCTTCATTTCATGCATTATTGTGATTTGCCTAATGACTAGTTCTCTTGCTGCTTTATGCAAACTGTATGTGGGCTAACGGCTACGTTGTTAGATTCTTCGAAGATGTATTGAGCTAAGATGCAGCTTCAGTTTATAAAGACTTGGATAAAACTAAAATCATTTTAGGTTTTTTTTTTAACTGTAACTTTAGTTATACAAACCATTCAAACAACTCAGTGCAAAGAACTCTTTTTCCTGTTGCATCACTTCAGTAATTTCTTCAATGGTGAGGGAAGGGGAGCTGAGCTTTGCAATGAGTCCAGAAGTGATTGTACTTAGAATTCAGTTCTCTGCTCATCTCAGGTTGTGAAATCCTCCGAATCACTCTGCCAGTAGTCCCTTCACTGACCTCTGAAATGGTCCTTCAGTTTGAGTTTGTCTGCATCATTTGGTTTATTACCAATTAATCTCTAATGATTGTGGGGAGGTTTCATTTTCAGGTGGATTTGTGCGTGATTCAGTTAAGTATGACTAATACCATGTCCAGGTTGAGATCGG